>VVAS01110826.1:0-11362 GCA_015103295.1 Ptychochromis oligacanthus | reverse complement strand
TATAAATAGAATAGTTAAAATTTACACCAGTCTTGTAACTTAAGTTGATGCATGTGTCTGGATGTTAGATTATTCCTGACCTTCACATGTATTAATCCTTCAAAGTCTAGAGGCTGTGAGTCCAACAGTAGAAGGAAAAAAAGAGTAAAAGAACTTTGAGCTGTCAGTTTAAAGGTAAAGCTTGTTTGTCGGCTCTGGAATTTCTACTCTATCAAGTCTTTCCAAACGGGTAAACACTGTAAATATTGTGGTTTGGTCTTTGGGGAAACTCTGCTGTCAGATCAGCCACCTCCAGTCGATGGATATGACAGAAGTGTAACTCTTACCTCCTCATGAGACCATTTAACAAAAAAGAAAATAATCATCCAACCCAGTGGAGCTTTTTAGGTTTCTGATCATGAGATAAACTCAACGAAAACAAGAGGATACAGTACTTTTTTTTTTTTTTAGTATGTGTGTGAGCTAGACAAACCTGTGTTCTTCCACCTCCCCGGGCAGCCGAGATGTCAAGATATGAGCTGTGAGAACGCCGACTTGGATGAGATTGGATCGATTTTCTGTCAGTTGAATCAGTGGATTGTCAGTAGACCGCCCTGAACGAGATGGTTAGGGGGAAAGAAAAATAAAACACGGGTAGGGGAGTCTTCTGAAAGGACGAGGAGGGAAAAAAAACATCAATTTCTGGAAGTTGTTTCCTGCTCTGGGCAGAAGGTTGTTTCTGGTCATGCTGCATGTATGCCTAAAGCAGACTGTGCTTCTCTTGACTTCAGTGAAAAACCACCAGGAATAATCTGCATGCTTCTCTTTAGTTTCAGGTTGCTTTATTTTTGCCTGTAGGTAGATTTGGTTTGCAGTCGTGGATCAAAAATTATGTCCGGTGCAAACTCCACCATGCAGAGCTAGCTTCTCACAAGTCTGCAGCAACTCTGTCAAATAGTTCCCAGTAAATATTGAATAGTGTTTCTGCTTGAAATGCCCATACCTAACTTTACAGTATTTCATTTATTTAAATGCTTTGATCATTTGGATTTGCAGTATGAAAAAAAAAACTAACTATAGTAGTGTTAGATCAGAAAATTATATTTTTCTAAGAGAGTGGCACTGTGATCCAATCCTTTGCTGATGGCTAATGACCAGGACTAAAAAACTGATCATACTTTAACACAGGAAGCAAGTCTTCACATTGGAGAAGTTGCAACAACTGCCAATTACAGAGCATCAAGCGGCCCCCATTGGTGTCAGTATCAGCCCAGCAAAGGGTCCGATTCTGCCCACTGGATGGCTTTGCAAAGTATGAAAATTGCAGTAATATATTCAATTACTCCAGTTTTTCAGTAAAATGTACTGCTGTTCGTGGTGTGGGGATGCCAGCTTTATAGCTCACGAGTGGAAAAACTCTGGAAAGTCAAAAGCATTTACAGATCCAGACAAATTGTTTGAATCATAAAGCTGTAAAATAATGTTGTTTATTTCCAAAATCTGTACAGGTGAGGGTTTTATGTCTTTCCACTTGCACATATTTTTCTCAAGACATCTCAGTCTGTTCATCATTACTCAGAAATTAGACAAATAATTTAAGAAATAACACTTCTTGTTTTCTGGCAATTTCTTTAAGGGATTACGGTAAATGGTTTCTTCCGCTTTGGCTTATGGTTTAATAAGCATAAACCTATTTATTCTCAGAGAAATGAGAAATGGGGCAATTTATTTTTATTTTTATTTATAAGCACTTTATTCTGCAGTGGTTTTACTGGTCTGACCCACTTGAGACTGGGCTGTATGTGGCCCATGAACTAAAATCAATTTGACACCTTAAACATGAAACTGGAGTTGGCCGTTGTTGCGTTTTGGGTCCAGTTGAGTGCAGGCTAAACCTGTTTGGATGGTAATGCTCTGCAGGCTGACTGACAGCATTGTTGTGGAGTGTAGGCTGAAAGGCTGAAGCTTCTCACTCTCCCTGTGGGCTTTCCTCTGCACTCTGGTGACAAATCAGTCTGTCCTTGATCGGTAAATTACTGCCCTTCACACTCGCAGCCGAGCACAGCTTCATTATGTACTCTCACACTCACTGTGGCTCTGCCTCTGATGCCCGCTCTTCCTCCTTTTTTAAATCAATCACTTTCTGTCAGATTGGCTTTCTGGACCTTTTACATTTCCTATGAACCACCTTTCCTCTCCTTTTCCATGTATTGTCCATTTTAACCCTCTTTCCTGAGTCATTGCTCTCTTTTTTTTTATAGCTATGCAGGTGCAAATAATAAAGCAACACCTCATGAAACAGAGTATTGACAGACTCTGGAGTGACTTCATCAGAATTGCAAACAGATGTACAGCGGTGAGTCAGCGAAGGCTGAAAGCTAATTAGCACCATTTATCTGCTTTAAATGAGTTCTGGCAATTAGCACTTTGATGTGAGAGTTTTTGAAAGCAACAGTAAGCAACTCCTGAAGCTCCTCTGAGGGAATGAAGACCAAAAATCACAGCCTGTTCTCTATCTTTTTGGTGTCTGCTTCGACGATGCAGCAGCATTGGACACGGAGTGCAAACGGTTTTGTTTGAATGAACATGTCAGTTTTGTTGCGCACTTAGTTTTGCTTTTACGCATATAGCTTGGTTGGGTTCAGGTTTGCTCAGCACAATTTTATCATGGGGGTCTACAGAGAGTTCGTTGGACTTTTTGGTTCAGATTTTTTGTCCTGACATGCAGTGTGACATCAGGACCAAAGGTGTGAGCCTTCTTTAACTCTGTCGAGTTGATTTGGGTTGCCACAGGTGGACTTCAGTCAAGTTTTCCACACATCTCAAGAATAATTAAAGCAAATAGGATGCATCTGACCTCAATTTAGAGTCACAGAAACATATTTTCACTTTGTCATTGCGGGTTAGGGGTTTTGTCATTATTTAAATGATTTTATCTTATTGTTATTTGCTTACTCGTGCAAAACTTGAAAATGAATAAATCTATAATTTTGTATCAATAACATGAAATCCCTTGAGCAGTTTTAAATAGGAGTACTTCGTAGATTATTTTTATTTGAGGTGCTCTTTGGAAGGGATTGATATGAGATCAACTCCAAGGCATTCTCTTTTTAAATATTATATAAAATGCCTTTATTTTCATGTTTAAAAATAAAATAAAATAAATTCCAGCGTGTTGCAGCACACGAGCCTTCCACCTCCGATGAGAGTGGAATATTCCATCAGTGATTTTCTACCAATAGCAACCCTCAAAACTTGGAACAGGTCTACACCTCTTACACCTGGTCCAAGTTTTTAAGGTTTCTATTGGTAGAACATTACTAGAAATTAGCTGTTGTTTCCTTGAACTCTGCTTAGGCCTCGGTTACACTGGCCTAAAGACCACTCAGTGACCTGGCAACCTCCAGTTGCTAGGGAAAAATGTGGATTCCCCAACTGGTTGGCGAGTGGTTCGTGGACATTTCAAAGTGGCTACTTTTGAAACATGCTGGTTGTATTCTTTTTCAGGTTTAACTATTGCTCGTTGAGTAGTTGGCAAGTGTTTGCAGACGAAGGTCTCTACTGATATCTACTGGGGTCCAAAGCAATCACAAGGAGTGTATTGGTACAGCACCATATATCTCTTTGGGACCAATTTCACCTAGCAACTGCCAGGAACCTCCAGCAACCACTTGCCACTTGCGATTTGCGATCATAGGTTGCCAGGAGTGCACTGACTGGTCTCTAGGCTTGTGTTACTGAGGCCTTAACTCCCCGATGAAGGCTAGTATGCTGAAACATGTTGGAGTTTAAGGTTAAACATGACCATGCCACGAGGATAAAGAGACTGTAAATGTTATTTAAAAAGAGTGATTAAACTTCTATCAAGCATTTTGAGTTTTACAGCTCCTAGTCTGACTATAACATTTATTGTCTGGTACAGTCTGACTGCAGCAGCAGCTCTGGAACTCTACGGCTGTCAAACAAGCTCTGATAAACCCTCTAAACACAACTTGCCTGGCATTAAACAGCCCTGAGACACTGATAGACACTGATCTGATGAAGAAAGGCAAGGCAAGTTTGTGTATCTAATTTCAATGATAAGTCAATTCACAGTGATTTACATAAAATTTAAAGAGCATTAAGGTGAAATGAGCAACATTCGATAATACAAGAGCATTTAGACAGAAATTAAAGAGGTAAGTATGACAGTTATAAAACAAAGGGTGAAAGTTACAGCGCAGTTTAAGAGATGAATAAAAGTAGAAGATTTAGCAGCTCAAAAAGATAGATTTATTTTGTCAGCAGGTGCGGGAGACCAAACCAGAGCAAAGAGAACATTACGTTCATCAGGTGGACACAAACATAAACTCCAGTGTGACATTGTAGCCGACAGATGTGCATACTGCTGGTAACCCTCTCAAATCATATGTTTGTTAACAGTAACCTTCACTCCAATTCGTAGCTGTTTCAGTCAGGTTCCTCAAAGCTGAGATCAGTTAATCTTTAAGTTCTTCCAGAAGCAAGTCTCCCAGCTGGTCAGTTATCTCAAAAAGCCTACAGGCCATTGGCTGGGCAGTTATTTTGAATCACTATCTAAATTAACTTTAATCTCAAAGGTCATTGGAGGATTAAAAAAACACACTTTTAGAGTCACCACTCAAAACCTGTTTGCTGACTTTGCCCCAAAGTAAGGTTTTAAAAAGCTCTTTTTTTTCTCCTGGAAGTTATACTTATTCCAATCCAAATTCAGTTGGTATTTATGATGTCTGGTTGCTCCTTCAGATACAGCTATAAATATGTTGGTGTTTTCTTTGCCAAAATTTAAAAATAAAAATATAAATATAGAAATATATATAAATAAATTTGGAGAACTTTGAGTCAAATTCAGTGGTTGCAACTTCTGCTGCATGAAGATTTGCTGCTTTTTTCTGTGTTGTGTCATTTTAAATTGAACATCTTTGGGTTTTTAGCTTATAGTCAGACCAGGGAACACATTTGACACCATCTCCCTGGACTTTGGTTGGACTTTTTTCACCACTATTATTTTTAAGTCCAGCTTTATCTGTCTTCATTCTTTTATCATTCGGGTTTTTTTGGGGTTTTTTTTCCCCCACTGGAGAAACTTTCATTAGCACCTCAGTCTGACTGTCCCTCCATCAGTGTGGGACTGTCTGCATTGCTGTGGTCCAGTCGAACCTTTGCGAGATCCGGGTCTAATCAAATGGACGATTAAATCCCTTTCAGGGCGCCGCGCTTTAATCTCAGGGCAGCTGATGCTATCTGGGTCGTGGTGCTTCAGGCTCCCTCGCTGCATACAGATCTAAAAGGGTTGCTAAGTGTGGGTCCTCCTCACCTCAGTGCAAATGGCCCTTCACATTTCCAAATCCCCAAAGAGCTAATTAACAGGTTCACCCCGCCTTTTAGCCAATGTCCCCACCATAACCCTGCTTGGATAAACGATTAAGGAAATAGATGAATGGATGGATATTTTGACCCACTGATGAAGGGGTTAGAAATCACCAAAGCTGTTATAACTTTTCCTCAGGGACACATTAATGTATGTCCTGATCTTATAGGAGTCCATCTAGTAACAGAGATATTTTAGTCTGGATTGAGGTGATGGACTGCTAGCGTGGTTTAAAAAAAAAAATCTATACATTTTATGGAAACCCGAACCATTGAAAAATGTAATTGTCTCAGTTTTGATAATTTTATCCGTTACTCTAAGTGTCTTCATCATAGCCCCAACAGTTTTTAATGCCTTTATAACTCAAATTCACTATACTGTTGTTAACACCCGAAATATATCAGAAGGAAACTGCAGAGTCAGACACTGTAAGACTTCGTTTGCACAAACTGCTTTTTCAAATAAAGTCAGCTTCCTGGAGCTCCTTACCTGCTGTTTTAAAGTATTCAGGAGCCGTACAACAGTCCTGGTTCTAATCTGAAATCATTAATTATACTGTGGACTCGTGCTATAAATTTTAGATTTTCTATGCTGCTTGTCTTCGGTACTCATTTTTACTAGTTTGTCTTAGCTGCTTGTTTTCACTTACAATTACACATTGATATTAAACACTTAAATCTATTAGTGCTCATTAAGGGACTGGTGTTGGAAAGTAGTCTTGGATAAGTAATCATATAAAGCTCAACAGACACGACCGTATTTTTCTGTACTTATATCATGAAATCAAGTTTGACCACTAGGGGGTAGAATGTTTCCTAAACTGTTTCACAGATTCTTGTAGATTATTGACTCTTCATGTGCCGCAAAGGGTGGCGTATGTCCACAAATATACAGTAAGTTCTCTCTTTAGCTCTTGTTTGTTCTCCACCAGTCAGAAAAATGTCTGGCTTTTTATTGGGTGGGGCGATCGTTATGTTGCCTGTAGGCGATTGGCCAGGTCTACGAGATATTGTTGGACTAATGGTGGCTGATAGGACATTTGTTTTTACATGTCACCCATATATAAAACAAAACCCACCACTGGTTTAAAAAAAATGAAAAAATAAAAAGAAAGAAATTGCATTAAAAACACAGCTTTGTAGTTGCTAAATCCAAATGTTTTTACGTCACTGTTTTACACAAAATATATTTTTAGACTGACGCACATGAAATGTGGGGGAAAAAAATAAAACTGAGATCTGCTGCTACTGAGATCCTGACTGGATGCTGAGCCTACCAGCTGAGCTCATGATGCACCGTGTAAACACGTTTCATTTGTGATGAACTGACTCTAATTATCACCTTTTTGAAGACACACTTGTCTGTGTGTAACAGCTGAACCTCCTGCAGATGTTCAGAGAATCGCTGCAGCTTTCCGTCGCCGACCTTCAAAGCCAGAACTTGGCATCACGCTCACCTGGAATGTCGATTAAGAGACGACCTTCTCGTTAACCTCACCTGAACCCTCCCGTCCAGCCTCTGGCTCAGGTCACTCAGCGGGCTCAGTGATGTGGAGGTTCATTATGACCTTGTGGTTTGGCCCCGAATGAAAATCTGTACCTGGCATGGATGTAGGGGATAGTTTATCAGGATTATTCAAAGGCATCAGCACGTCCCGTCACTGTCAGGCTGTGACCGTCCGGATCCCTGAGGAGCGCTCATGAACCGACGGACAACTCAATCAGCTTGTCGTGCTGTTTGCAGCCTCTTTTACAGCAGGAACTTTACCCTCTGCTGTCTCCACATCTTTCTGTTTGCCCTATTTCCTTCTGACAACAACAAAAAATCACTAAAACATATCTGAGCCTTATAATGGGAGTGACACGGCCTGTTAAGTATAATTTAGTCTATCAACATTACTAGTAGGTGTAAATAATGAAAATCTTTTACCACATATAGGCTGTTTATGATTATTTAGCACTTTACTTCAGGTACATACAGCAGTCAGTGCTCAGACCTTTAAACAACATTATCAACAAATTAAAATGTTAACAAATCAACATAATCAGTTCATCAGCTGTAAAGACAATTGAGGGAAAATGTTAGAAAGTGATGGAGTGTCTCACTAAAGCTCATGTGGCCAGAAACACAAACTTTATTATTTTTCATGCAGCAGAAGAAAATATAACTTTTTTTGTTGTTATATCAAATGTGCTGAATGAACACAAAAAGAGAAACTCTGCAAATAAGTGTTTAGTTTCTGCTTCGTCTACTGAATTTCTCTTCACTGTTTTTTGTCTGTATTCTTTTGCTGGTCATACAGCTTTAACTGGAGGTTTATTTGGATTTGTTTGCTCATTAAATTAATTTGGTGGATTGTAAATAGGGAGGAATATTACCCGAGGGGGATTTTATCCCCTCAGACCCACAGCGAGGAGCAAAACCACCCACAGATAAAAGGGTCTCAGTGTATTAGAAATTCTCTTTAACATCTTTTGTTTTGAAATGACCTGGAAAGGAGCAGGATGGACAGAAATAAAATGAGAGTACAGTAGATAACATGCTGCTCATCTTCAGTTCCCCTGAGCCTCAGTCCATCGCAGATTCTCTTTGTTACAGACGTAAATGCAGTATGTGGAGACTCTTCAGATTCAGATTCAGATCTTTATTTGCCATTTGTACACATGCACTTGGTCTGGGTACATAGGAATTCTTGTGCAGAGCTTAGAGTCAAGTCACATGGCCAAACAAGACCACCAAAAGCAATAAATAATATGAAACAAAATGTACACTAAATAAGAAAGTAACAATAAGAACAGTAATTTATATGCTGTTTATATTTCACTGTTCATGTTATGATTGCACTCAGACACTTGTCCTCAGAAAACGTTTTTTCTGTAGTTGGACTGTAATTCTGCAGTCACATTGAAGATCATGCTGATATTTTTGTATTAAAGAAGTAGTTGGATGTGCTGTTTCTGAGGAGAAAGAAGAAGTGATACCATTTTCACATCTGTCCACTAATGACCAAATATTTTAAGTATATGGTGATTTTTACCTTGACTTTTTGGGGCAGATACCCTGGGATGAGGGAGAGGAAATACCTGTTACCTCTGTAAACACTTTCCTGATGAGTTTAGGGGCTCAGTTTCTAGTTTGAGGTCATTGAATAAAACAGCTGAAGATGCTCAGATTTTCATTGGGAGTGATCAGGAGGGTCAGGATTAGAAATGAGTACATCAGAGGGACAGCTCAGGTGGAGTGGTTTGGAAATAAAGTTAGAGAGGCAAGGCTGAGATGGTTTGGACATGTGCAGAGGAGGGATAGTAGATATATTGGACAAAGGATGTTGAAGATAGAGCTGCCAGGCAGCAGGAAAGAGGAAGACCTCAGAGGAGGTTCATGGATGCAGTGAAGGAGGACATGCAGAGGGTTGGTGTGACTGAAGAGGATGCAGAAATAGGGTGAGATGGAGGTGAGATGATCCGCTGTGGTGACCCCTAAAGGGAGCAACTGAAAGAAGAAGAGGAAGTAGATAAACTCTACTCTCAGTCTTTGTCCTACAGTCTTTTAAAATGCAACGTTTGATATTTTGCCACAAATACCTGCTGCACTGCTTAAACATCATCAATTTGCCTTCAAAGACAACACAGTGATCCTTAAACTAAATCCACTGAGCTACGAATTTTACTGGAAAAAAGGAGAGCCTTTGGGAGGTTGTTGATTTTCTTGATCAGATGTGATAAGAGGAGGCGAGCAGGTCCTCTGAGAGCATTTCAGGAGGAGACAGAGCTCGAGCCCTCGTTCTGTTTCTGTATGCTCTTCACAGACGCTCCATCACCGCTCCCTCTGGATTCTCGTTCCAGTTATCGATTTCTGCCATTCACTGAATCCCGCTTCATGGCTTCATAAATTTCGTGGGCATGTGGGTGTTTGACAGGTCGGAGATTAAAATGGAATATCTCTGGCTCCCTATCGCCAGCCTCACGGGCATAAAGCAGCTCGACCTCCTTAATAATGTTCTTTTTTTGTCACATGAAACTCATGGTGTAGTCTTATTTAGGGAGGTTTAAATCCGGTGAACACAGACAATAAACCTTTTAGGTTTCACATATTTCAAGGGTAAATATTGAACATCCTGATTTCTGCTGGGTTATTTGAATTGACTGGATTTGTTTCAGCTGCAGTATTTCTCTTGTGCTGATGGGTTTCAGTGATATTGATGGGCCGTAATAATATAGCCACTAAATTATTGATTTAGTTTTTTTGTGATCTTATTAGAGCTGAAATGTTTCTTCAGTTCATCAATAAGTTGACTGATTGAACTGGCAAACAGTTGCACAGCCCCTCAAACTGACCTTTGACCTGTTTTTCTCTGCCTAATCTCGTTTGATATCTGTTGATTAAACTGTAAGGCATTTAATCGATCCAATCATAGCGAATAATTAAAATAACCGTAGTACAATACCAGAAGTATTATTTACAGAAAAAATTACCCACAAAATAAGAAATATGGAGATTTATTTGAGGGGGAAAAAGTATTTTCGATTGTGGGAAATTATAAATCCAAAGTTAAAATCACCTTTCTGTGGAAAATTCGGTTTTCTTATGTAGTTTAGTATAGATTTAAAAGGTTTTACACAGTATGCGAGTTTATATCTAAGGGTAAATATATTGATAAAGCACTGAGATTGAACTTAAAAGGTAGATATTTTAAATGTTTGCATTTTACAACGAATTTAAAACCTTACAAAATGAACTAAACTATCAGCAAAATGTGTAGAAATAAACGCCATGAATTTATGTCCAAAACATCGGTGTATCGTGCTGAAGAGATACCCACTGAGGCTGGTCTGAGGCCGGGCTGTACTTTAATGTAATACCACAGGATTGTGCAGCGAGTCAGCTGTTATTTAACTGTTATTTAGCTGTTATAGCTGTTATTTATTTATTTAAAAACACATTATTTAAAATAGCGGCTTCACAAAAGATGAAGCCATGAGGTAAAAAAAATGAGAGTAAGACTACTTAAACCCAGAAAGCTGTTTTACCCGGCGCCAAAGAGCGCCAAAATGATAACTGAGAACTCTCAGACACTCTCTGAACATGTTAAATATCAAACAGCAGTTAACCAAGCAGCACATGAGCTTAAATGCAACGTCTTTGACTTCCAGCAGTCAGCTCTCCTCTCATCCAAAGCCGCTGTACTTTACACAGGTGATGGATAAGCCAGCTAAGCTGCACTGTTTGTTTTAGTGACAGTATTTGATGCTGTCCAGAGCGGGGCTGTACCAGGTGTTTTTAATGGGTTGCAAACATTCATGTGTCTGGTGTGTGGTGCAGACATTTGCATTCAGTGATGAGCTTCACGTTTCAGCACCAGCACTGGTCCAAATGGGGATCATTAAGAAAAGGAGTGTCCCCACAACAACAGGAACCCCCCTATATGTTCAGCATAAGCAGTGTCCACAGCTAATGCAGCTAACATCTGTAAGTAAGTAAGAAAGTAAGTAAAGTTTATTTATAAAGCACTCTTCACAGACATTAAGTCACAAAGCGCTGTACATCAAAACAAATCAAAACCCAGGTAAAAGCGATACAAAGCAAGATAAAAAACATACACACACACACACACACACACACATATGTATGTATACATATATACACATGCATATACACACACACATACATACATGCACAAATTATTAAAAGAAACAGATAATAAGAGATAATAACAAATAAGAATCTCAACAAAAGGCCTGTTTAAACAATAGTGTTTTCAGCTGTTTTTTAAAGGTGACCACAGAGTCAGCAAAGCGTAGTTGGAGTGGGAGACTATTCCAAAATCTTGGTGCTACAGACTGGAAAGCTCTGTCCCCCCTAGTCTTTAATCTTGTGCGAGGAACAACCAACACATTCTGATCCTGTGATCGGAGGCTGCGAGTGGCAGTGTGTTTAATAAGAAGTTGAGATAGGTAGTCTGGAGCTTGTCCTTGTAGTGCTCTGTATGTAAGT
>VVAS01110820.1:0-12888 GCA_015103295.1 Ptychochromis oligacanthus | reverse complement strand
AGGAAAAAGGATTAGGCGAAGTCCCAGAGATAAATCAGACTGCCACAAAGAAAAAAATAAATAAAAAAAAATTGGTTCTTGTCTTAAAAAAAAAAACAAAAAAAAAAAAAAAAAAACACTGAAAGCGATGTAATTAAAGGGTGACCAAATTCTTTGTTCCCTTACTCCAGAAAAAAGTTCAAATTTAAGGGTTTGCAATGTCACCTTTTACATTAAACCAAATCTTTGCCGGCATTTCCAAAAAGTAATGTCCATAAAGTCAACTTAACAAGCTTTTCCTCCATCATTTTTAAACCCTGCAAAGGGATGTTAGCTGAAAAGAAAAAAAAAATCCCTAATGTCAAACAATGCTTTGTTTCAGGATGTCAGTTTGCCATGCTCAGTGTGTACTCACAGTTCACATATTAATCAGCAGAGTAGGGATATGAGACAAAATATACAGATAGGCTGAAGTGTGTGTGTGTCTTTGCCTTAATGTGTTCTGTTCCTGCATTCCTCTGCAAAGTATCTGAGTTTAGGATCATGTAGCCTACATGCCATCTTCTCTGTCCTGTAATTGTTTGCACACTTTTCCTCTTTACACTGTTTAATAATTAGATATTTTTCATAAAGAAAAAGCAAAAAATATACAGACAAAATTGATAGAACATGTAACTTTTACTTGAAATTAAATTATTAATGATGGTAATGTATCTCTCTATTTACACACTTGTTCTATCCCTATTTAAATCATATGTTAATGTCATTGTAAATGCAGGCTAAGTTTGACTTATTTAAATCAGCTTGTTTTTGTTTAAAAATTGAAACTGGGCTGTACGTGAGGGGGTCTCAGATTGGTGAACACCGTCAGGCTTTGCCAGCGGGGGAACTGTGAATAGAAGGAACATTGTGTTCAGACACACAAATGCACACACACATGCACGAGTTACATCTAAAATGAAATCCGTCAAATATCAAAGACACAAGACAAGATGCTGCTATTGAGGGATGAACAGTTTGTGCTCAGTACACAAACACTTTGAGGGAGACACAAAACTGAAGACCCAGAATAAACAGTGCAAATGATAGCAAACCAGATCTTTATGGTTTCGCCCTGTGGCTTGAGGTGCATGGCTTGCACCATAGTTTGTGTTTCTTAAGATCTCATTTAGTATGAGGTCAAGAATATTTCTTTATCAGTATTCAGTATGCTGGACAGTATGCTGCTTATTGATGAAACTCAGGCCAAGTGCTATTGCTTAATGTTAGTCTTTGCAGGCACTTTGTCACCACAGCAGAACATAACGTAAGACAGGGCAACTGATGGAAAAATCCAGAAAGCTGATGCAGGAAAAGAGAGCTGTTGTCCCTCTTTGGTAAAACAGCATGCCCCTGAGTAAAGGTTTTTGCCTCAAATCATATCTGTGGAAATTTTAAAGCCGTTGTCTGATCAGCAGCTGTATCCTTGTCACTGTGTCCCTCACATTACTCTTTAGGGGCACCATACCGTTGATTTGACTATTTGAAATAGTCTGTCCAGACAGCGTTACCTAAACTTGGTAAAGATGTGATAAGATTTGTGCTTGTGACATTATTGAGATAATCTCTTATCTTCAGCATCTCCCCTCATAAACACAAATGATACAAAACATTGCCTTTATATAAATCCTTTTTCTATCAGCTTACCGGCATACAATGAGCAACTGGAGCATCAAGTACTGAAGCAGTTGAAGTCGAGTAATTTTTTGTGTTAAAAAAAAATAAAAATCACATAGATTGTGCAATGCGTTATTCTGCTTCTCAAAGACTTGCCGCACTGTAAAATGCTTCCTTTAAAAAAAACAAAAACATGACCTTAATTATGTTCAGATGAAGTATAACACTTGGAGTCCAAATTGGCTTGATACTGAGAGGGTATTTTAGCTTGAAATTGTATACTTCTACATATAATCACATTTTAAAGGAAGCATTTTATGAAGGTGATCCTGTACTGTGGTGGAGCCCAGGCAACGAAGCCCACTGAGCACCACAACGCCCTGCTCCCCACATATCCTGGAAAAATTGAATTCATAACTGCATTAGTCAGTTTGCTTGATCAGACATCATTATATTTTTAAAAAATAATAAAGAACACCACACGCAAAAGCACATATTCAAATAACAAAAGACTACAACAAATAAGTAAATAATACTTATTTCTTATAATACTTATAATCAATTATACTTACCAGAACTCTTACACATTCTCACATTCAAAAACAGCCGGTATTCTTCACATGTAGGGCCCCTTCAGTCTATGTAGGGGCCCCACTTAAGGCAACGGTTGCATACTGTATAGTGCCTTTGTAGGAGGTTTAAAGGGGACATGTACACCCAACACGTCTTATTCTTTGACGTTACCTGAGTAGCTTTGCATGATTCACAGTTTAAAATTATCCTTATGTACCTTAAATTAGGGCCGTGGTACACCTCCTAAATTCAGTCACTGTGATGACCATATAAGGGATACCATATAAAGCCTGAGCATTTGGCTTACAGGAATTACTTGTACATAAGCTGACCTCATTCTTTGAATATTTAATATTAGCATCCACCACTGTAACAGTATACTACATATGACAGAAAATAAGGAAATGCATAATAGGTCCCCCTTTAAGGAGGTTTATAGTTATCACCTCAAAATGTGCCAATATGAGAGGCCAGTAGAGGCTCCTTTTTTGGGAAGGAGACCAAAGGGCATTTGCTTAGTTTGCCTCTCTGGACAGTGCGCCTCTGAGTGTTGTAAATCTTTGAGAAGCTAGTTACTTCAAAAAAGTTCACGAAGTTAGTTCACAGCTCCGGCCAAAAGTGCTAACCTTAGTAACATCCCTAGCACGATGATATGTGAGAAAGTGTTAATGTCTCAGCTGCTGCATGTGATAACAATCACCAAATAGTGTTTGCCAACATGCTTAACATAGCTACGTAGCTTTTTTCAAAAAATGTCAACATTACTGTGCCAGGGGAGACAGTAGTTGTGCATATTGGAGCAACAGCATGCAGAAAATGATTGCTGCTCTGATGAGAGAGGCAACATTAAGCAGCTGTAACACCAACATGTCATTACAGTTTTTATGGGTCTGGTAAAGCTGCTGTTGAAATTGTTGCCAGCAAACCTTTCATCAGGCTGTATATTAAGTGTTTTTGTTATAGAAATGCTTCCTTAACAATAAGTTTGCACTTATTTGTAATTTTCTATCTGTATACGGTTAAATTAAGGCAAGGTACTTGTTTGACTGCTTGTGTTTTCACATCATTTTAGATGTGAGAATGATGGCTTCTTTTGTTAAAGCTAGTTTTGTCCAAAACTATGTGTACCAAATAGGGCACCAAAAAAGCAATACTTTGGTATGAAGAAACTGAAGCTTTATTGCTGTATTGGCTCCAGTTTAAAAGATTTCAAATAATCCTTGGTCTCTTTTTGTCAATAAAAGTTTTGGTTAGGTGTCAGTGCCTGTATTTGCAGTAGCATCAGAAAATTCAAATGACACCTAGTTGATTGAAATTTTTACTCTTGACAGTGATGCAGCCTAAATGATTCAGAAGAGACAATGTTTGAGATTTATCACATCACCAGAGAAAAACCAGACAGTATGCAGCCCCATATTGTGATATTTTTTTTCAGTGTAGAACCTCGATCAAATTCAACATTTTACCTGTGTCATCATAAACACCAGAGAGACATGCATTTCTTGTGCATGTGAGGCTTTAAGATCGAAGACTCTGCTAAGTTAAAAAGGGTCATTAAAAAAAAACGGTGAAAATATGCGAATGAGGTTTTGCAGAATTCATTTTGGTGTCCAATAAAAATCCAGATGTCATTTATATATTTTCCAAGAGCATAAGGAGGCCATAAAGTAATAGTCTTGGACATACACACTCTGTTCTCAGCGAGTACTCTATGAGTACAGAGTGTGTTACAAAATAAAATCAGTGAAGTGAGTGACACACTGTTCTCTTTTACTTAGATTTACAGTTATGCAATTACTTCATCTGTGGGGGGAATCAGACAAGGTGCGATAGCCTACAAATGTGTTCCTTACACAACTAGGATCAATGCTGATGTGGATTTTTCCAGCAATAAGTGTAAATATATTTCTTGTACAAGACACTGATTTAGAACACGTGTCTCTAAATAGCTTTAGGTTACATGAGGCAGAGGAAAAAGTCATATTCACTAGGTGGATTATGGAGAACTCATTGATATTTTTATCCTATATATCCTATATAGATTTTCTAGCCCTGCTCCACAAATTTGATTTATATCATGCATCATTTTCCTGTTTAAATATGAGACACAAGGATATTTAATGACAAGCAGTCAGATTGCTGACATGTAGGCTTGTGTATTTGTATCTTTGGCAGTGTTAGATTGTTGGTTTCACGCATGCAGAAATGACCACTGATCAGGATTTTCCCGTGGATCACAAGTCAGCCACAGCCGTGTTTGCTGCAAAGGGCATTGATGTAACACCCAGTAAAGACCAAGGAGTTATCAAGGTATTTACAGTATTGTCATCATCTGATTGTTGACTTGTCATGCACAAGTGGGACTCATTGTTTTCTTTTTTATCTGTTCCATTTTGGATCTTGCAGTTGTTATCAAATGGTGAAAGTTTTTATAGTTAAAAACTTTCACCTTTCTTTCTGCAGGTTATAAAGTGTCCGGGGAGAGATGGAGACCGGCCCATGATTGGGGACAGAGTAACGGTCCACTACACTGGGAAACTGCTCACTGGGAAGAAATTTGACTGCAGTCGAGAGCGCAAAGAACCTTTTTGCTTCAATGTGGGCAAAGGTGGGTGACTTGCACAACTGTTGCAAACTCTTGCTTAATTAAAGGTATAGTCTTGAGCCATCCCTCGTTTCTTTATATTTTGCTTCCAAGGAGCCAGACTTTGATGTAATTTTTTTGAAGTGGTCTTGAGTAATAGTTCTCCAGGCTTTATGGAGGTCTTTCAAAGTTTTTTTTTGGACATTGGACGTTAGGAAAGAACCAGTTTTAAATTGAATCTTTAGGCACTTTGATATTAGCAGCCTGTCACAAAAACACAGAATTTTTTTGCATTTCTTTAGTTGAATCTATGAAAAATGCCAAAGACAACACAGTCTGCAGGCAAAAAATTGTATTTTTGCACCAAAAAGGTCCTTAAAAAAACTGAGGAAACTGGGAAAGTGGAGGACAAAAGAAGAAGTGGCAGGCCTAAAAACTATCTATAGCAGATGAGCAGTATCTGAAAGTCATGTCCTTAAGAAGTAGGAAAAAAAGCAAAGACCTGACCCAGGACCTCAGAGATGCATTTGGCCCTTCTGTTGATCCATCTACTGTTCACTGAAGCCTCATCAAAAATAGTCTCAGTGGAAGGGTGGTTGTCAATAAGCCATTTTTAGGGAAGGGAAATAGGGAGAAAAGTTATGCCAAATTAAACAAGAACTGGACTGAAAATCAGTGGCAACAGGTGTTATGGAGTTAAGAATCCAAATTTGAAATTTCAACATTATTTAAGCAGTGTGGGATCATCTGGACAGAAAAGGGAACAAAAGGCAGCCAACATCCAAAGAAGAGCTTTGAATATCCTTCAAGAAGCCTGGAGAACTATTCCTGAAGACTACTTAAAGAAATTACAAGAAAGTTGCCTAAGAGAGTTCAGGCTGTGTTGAAGAATTAAGGTGGTCAAATATTGACTTTTAAGCTCGTTAGAACTGTACACACTCTGTCTTTGCCTTATCTACTGTATTTCCGTTTATGTTTGCGCATATATTTTATTAAATTGCTGCACCTATTTACCATTTTCCTAGCAAAATATAAAGAAATGAGGGGTGGCTCAAGACTTTTGCACAGTACTGTGTAGTTTAGAAAATACTATATGTATATGTGTGTGTATATGTATGTGTGTGTGTGTATATATATATATATATATATACTTGATTGCTCAGGGTATCGACTGTCTATAAAAAGATGGATGTAGCCTCTGTGATATCACCCAACTGCTTTGGACTGCTGTTATGAAGTTTGGCATTTTTGCTGTTGCCAGGTAACCATATTTGGATGAGTCAGTTGACCAGCTGCATTGAGAGCTAACATTTGTGCTAGCTAGCCAGCTTGGTTAGAAAGGTGCAACTATAATTCACTGTGATATTAAGTTGAATGCCATCTTTGGCTGGAGAAAAACAGTCTTAACACAAAGTGTTGTCACCAGCTAAACAGTGGACTCCTTAGAGTGTCTTTTAGTACAACTGAAAGTGATGCATAAGTTTAAGCCTTAATACAATTTAAATGGGTGAGTTATTAAAAAAAAAATGCACCCTGTATGTAAAAGGGATATTAGCTAAAAAGAGTCTGTAAACAAAGGTTGGTCATTTTAACATGTCTATGGAAACTGGCCTCAAGTGGCCATTCGAGTTTTTTCATTTCTTTGTTGGCTTCATTGTTCAGGCCTGGATGTGGTTGCTTGGCTAGCAGTTTATGATATTGAAATAACTCACTCTTGTGTTTGTTTATTTTCATTAGATTAGTTTACCTAAGCATTAGGTATGGAATGGCAAGAAAAACGCTAGACTTGCTGTGTCAAGAGACAACAAAATCAGCCTATCAGCACTTGTAAGACTAAGTAATTATCATGATATATTTGAATAAAACCAAGGAATAGAGTGCCATATAAACTAAATCCATTATACTTGGATTCTTCTACATATAAAACAAAATCAGATGTATCATTTTAATTATTAAGCTTTAAAGATGCTGGCAAGTGGATTTTGTTACTTTGGACAGAGATAAGCAATTTATTGCCCTGTTTCAGTCTTTAAGCTAAGCTAAAGTCCTGTAGCTTTTTAAATATTGTATATTTACCACTAGGACTGTGATATCAATGTTTTCATCATCTATCTAGCAAGAAAGTGACTGACTTGAAATGTGTCTAGGAAAAATTGTTCCTTTAACTTTTTATAACTGAATGATGTAACCTTTGAGTCAGTTGAATGAACAAACAAAATCCTTTCTCATTGTTTAAATATTCCTTTATCCACTCATAGGACAAGTCCTCAGGGCCTGGGACATTGGTGTGTTGTCCATGCAGAGAGGAGAGGTGTGCACACTGCTGTGTAAACCTGAGTATGCTTATGGAGCTGCTGGAAATCCCGACAAAATTCCTCCCAGCTCTTTGGTAGTATTCGAGGTAGGCATGTCATGTTAGTGCTGTCATTTGTGCAATGCATTAATCCTGGATCACACTGAGGGACTTCAATAATTTAGGAGCATATCTCTGCAGATGGACCTCCCCGGTCATAAAATTAACTGGTTTGTCTATTTTAATCCCCCTTAGTCATACAGTCAGCATAGTTTTAAATGCCACTCTTACCAATCTGTTTGGAGCTCAGTGGGAGTACAATTCAGATTTTCTCTCTCCTCAATAATCAGTGATAACTATAATTCAGCTCTGTGAAAAATGAAAACAGATTTAGCCATGTGCTCTGTTTTTCACATTGGCCCCAATGAAACACAATATGTTCATTTAAAAAAAGGGCTGTTTTACCCCCCAGTTTCACTCCTGTTGTCAGTGGTCCAACTGTGTAATTTCAGGGAGCAGTTTTAACTTTATATGCTCATCAAATGTTGCAAAAGCAGACAAATTCAGCTAATAAATGAATTTTTCCATTAAATGTTTATATACTGTTGGATAAGATGAAAAGGGTTATTAAAAATGCTACCAAATTTGGTTCTCATTGATCTTCTTAGACCCCTCTAACCCACTAAAGGGACAGAATAGCGTAGAACTGTAACGTGACCGAAAAAAGCATTTTATTAACAACAGACAATGTTTTTAATCATCCCACTCGAGTAGTTAGCAGGTATGGTAGTAGTTGCACTTGTCACAGCCTCGTGCTCGCTGGAGATGCTCCCCTGTTAGGTGGTTTTCTGGTTATTGATATTGTATCATGTCCTCGTATCATGTACACATGTCTGTTATTCATGTGCACTGGTTTTGAGACTAATAGCACATCATTACATACCACAAACCCCATAGAAATTTAGTTTGAATTCTAGCAAGACATCAAGAGAGCCTTGGGTTTAGATTTATAGATAGTTAGCATTAAATAGCTTCAATACAGAGATGCATCAACATTTATATTTTTATAGACATATTGAATAAGTGGAATTTTTTTTCTGCCTTAAAGTTACCTACAGTGAAATGAGAGGAATAAAACTGATGTTTTTCATAGTTGAGAGATGGTTTTCTTAGCTGGCTGGCTTGAGGTATGACGCATACAAACCAACAGTATATGTCTGGTTACACAGTGTACTTGCATTGTGTCTCCAATAGTCCTTATTATTTCTTCATTATTTCTTTCTTTCCTTTTTTTCCCGTGATAACTCCTACTTGTTTTTTAGTTATGTATTTATTCTCCTCCCACACCTACTGTAAGTTCTGCAGAGCTGTAATTTTGTATTTTGCCTTGTATCACTATTTGCTGTGATGATATACATGTCCACATAGATGGAGTTAATCAAGTTTGAAGGCGAGGTACTTACATGCGATGGTGGGATTGTGAGAAGAATAAAGGTCAAAGGGGAGGGTTACACTAATCCCAACGATGGAGCAACTGTTGACGGTAACAACATGATTTGTTTCTTAAATAATAATTGATATTGTGCCAGTTTGCCAAAAGACCTATATAGTAAATGGCAACATCATAAAAATTAAATTGTGCCCTGTGTCTCACAGTGCACCTGGAGGGAAGGTGTGGTGACCGACTGTTCGACTGCAGGGACGTCAGCTTTATTGTTGGTCAGTCTGAAGATAAAGGCGTTCCTCTGGGAGTGGACCGAGCCATGGACAAGATGCAGAAAGGAGAGTGCTGTTTACTTTACTTAAAACCAAAGTAAGTTCCTAACAGATCTTAAAATATAACGTCATGTCACTTTGTTGATGAAATACAGTGAGTCATTGTCTATGTGGGATGTATTTATTGTTATCTAAGGAACTTTTTATTTGATGGTAGCCTAATGTAGGATTCCTGTCAGATGATTGTTGCTTTCATTTAGTTATTTTTTCATTTTTGTTTGATATTTCAAACCCCCTGTTCCATATATAAATAAATATTTTCTGCAGTTCATTTAATTTTATTCATTAATATTTCCCCCTAACTTAAAATAAAAAAACAAAGCCCAGACAATATTATATCATTATACATTGGAAAAAAAAAAAGCCACATAACCCACATTGTATCATTCCCTTAACCTGCCCACACCAGACATCCCCATCATCCCTTCAGGCAAAAGCAAAACAATGTAATAGTGATAAATAATAGGAATTCATAAAACAGTAAACCCTAAGTTCATGCAAGCGAGTAATCAGCTCAGACAGGAGCAAACCTGAAAAAAAATGTCCTCTTTATATCTGAATCAGCGCTATCTATTGCTGCAAATGTAACTCTGTCTTTGTTGTTAGGAGATTTTAATATGATTGCTTAAATGCAACATATTTATTTTATACTATAAAGGCTACGTACCATTTACTTTCATGGTTGATTTAAGCATTTCCATTAAAGAGCTATGCACCATTTTGTTTGCAACATACACATATCAGCCTGCATGTTACATATTTGATTTATATTAAAACGCTTTGTGTATTCAAAATATATATCCTGTGTCCAGACACAATTTTATTGAAAGCAGTTGTCCAGTTATGTCATCCAGTTATGTCATCCAGACATCATTCAGAAATTCAGAACCAGTTACGATAAAAAGTCATTTTTACGTCATTTCAGAGGGTTTGTATAATACTGTTTGTATTTTGACGGTTATAGCATGTGGGGAATTTTCAGCAGCAGTTTTAAATTACGTCACAAATTGGAGTTTAAATGTCAAATGGTTTGAGTCGACTGTTGACTGATATGTTTGTATGCAGAAATGACATTTTTCAAAATAATAGTTATTGTTCTTAATTATAAACAGGTGCTGCTTTTTTTATGCTTACAGGTATGGCTTTGGAAGCGAAGGCAAACCAGAGTACAAAATTGGACCAGAGAAAGATATTTTATATGAAGTTACTCTTAAAGACTTCCAAAGGGTGAGCTCTAGTTTCTTGCAGTGGTTTATTGAATAAGATGGGATAAGACTGGAATAAATTCTTGTGTTTAAATTTGGCTGATTTTACTATTGTAGTCAAACTTGATCTCATAGATTTTATGTGAATAATTTCAGTTTACTACTTCCAACATAAAGAAAGAAAATCATTATGCACTTTCTGTGTTTTCACTAGGCTAAAGAATCCTGGGAAATGGACTTGAATGAAAAGCTGAATCTGTCTGCTGAAGTGAAGAATAAAGGGAATCAGTATTTTAAGGTACAGGTCCTGGTGCTCTCTTATGTCAATAAGTGATTTTTTTGCTGTTTATATCTTTATAGGATGTTATTGTGTTCCTTCCTTAGGCAGGGAGGTATAACCAGGCAGTCATCCAGTACCAGCTCATCGTCTGCTGGCTAGAGATGGAGTGTGGTACTGGAGTGGAGCAACAGAAGAAGATAAAAGACTGTATTCTGACCTCCCACCTCAATTTGGCCTTGTGTTTTCTGCGGTTAAAAGAGTTCTCACAAGCAGTGGACAACTGCAACAAGGTGACCTGTGTGACCCTGACGTCAGTCCATATCCATCTTTGTTTGTATAGCTGATGAATGTTTAACTGCTACAATGCTATTACTATACTGTTCGCTTACTTTGTGTGTTTGTTAAAGGTCATTGAGCTTGATGAGAACAATGAGAAGGCTCTGTATCGTCGCGGGGAAGCCCGGCTCAGCCGCAATGAGTTCAGCCTGGCCTTGGCAGACTTTCAGCAAGTGCTCCAAGTCAACCCGTCAAATAGAGCAGCTCGTGCTCAGATTTCCATCTGTCAGAGCAAGATTAAGGAACATAATGAACAAGACAAAAAGACCTATGCCAACATGTTCCAGAAGTTTGCTGAACGGGATGCCAAGGTCAGTAGACGAATTTAAACCAGCAGGCAGCCTGACATGTTTTTATGTTTTCCTCTTTTTTCTTTTCTTTTCTTTTCTGACAAATTTATGACCCTTTAAGCACACGTTTATTCGCAAAAAAATAAAAATAACAGCAAAAATACTCATATAACACTATTTAAAACAATTGTTTTTTTCCAATGCTTTCCTAAAAAAATACCATTTAAAACAATTGTTTTTTCCAATGCTTTCCTAAGGAAAAATAGCACCCACTGTAACTAAACTTGACAACTGTTAAGAAGTGGAGGTGTTTTATTTCAGCAAATGTTGTGTGAACACAATTGCGCATTATGCATTAAAGACTTTTTAGGCACATCCACATTCCGTCACACCTTTCAAAATGTATAAATTTACATTTTGGTCAACTGATGGTCAGCCATTTGACATTTCACGGTGAGAGATACTGATGCAATCTGAGGGGATCCAGCCCACCACTACCTGCCAGGATAAAATCAAAATGATTTGATATTTATTACATGACCTCTACTTTTAAATTTATTACACTTTCAGGATAATTTATTATTTTGTTTAAAGGTTTATGTTACATTCTAATTGGGAAATTTCCCAGCAGTATTGCTCTTGTACTTCTTCAGTATTATACTGACCTCTAGTGTTTAGGTTGATTCTTTCACTCGTTGATGATTCCCTTCTTTGTCGAACATAAGATGATATGGTATGTGCAAAAAAAGCAACATTACATACAAATATTAATTGCATATTTAAATAATCAAAATTATGATGCAATTTTTATGCCATATGCATTCTTATCAACTGGACAAATTATTTGGCTTTATAGAATCCACAATTTGATTTTTTTTTTTGTCTTGCCTTATAGGAAGTGGTTTTAATTTATATTTTTGTAGTTATTTGCACTTCACCTGAAGCACTGTATCTTCTGAACAGACTGGGAAGACAAAGAAGAGGCGTGATGAGAGCATGAAGACCAGCTTCAATGGTGAAGTGAGCATTAAACGACGGCGGAGGAGTCAGGACTGCCCGTCGTAACAGTAACATTTGAAAGGGATAAGAGAAATCCCTCCTTTTGCTTTCCATGTCCAGGGAGCAGAGGTAGGAATGAAGATGAATAAAAGCCTCTAAACCAAACCCTTTTTTATCCCAAAATCCAGCGTGACCATTCCTGCATATAAAGCAGACTGCAAGCAGGGACACTTGCAAGACCAAACAGCCTTTCCCCTGTCACATGTACTGTTGAACTGCCAGAGAGTACCTTCCAGTGGAGACAGAATCATTCAGTTAAGACTGGTAAACACTTCTAGCCCCCACCTATTATCTTGAAAAAAATGTATTTTATTTTCCTCAAAATACAAGAATCACATTTACTTTATCCTTAGGCTACTGTGTAGAGCTAGGAAGTGCCTCCACAGTGTGTTTCTGATTGTAAAACCACACTCACGATCGGTATTTGGTTTTAAGCCTCTTTGGAGCAGCTGCATGCATGCATCACAAGGTGTTTTGGATTCAGACTTGAACTTTGCTAATTTTTAAATGTGCAATATGTACTTTTGGTGTAACAAGTCCTTTTAGTACAGTTAGTACAGTAAACAAAAACATAATAAATTCAATATTTTTGTATGGGCCAAAACTTAGCCGTGGTTCACAATGAATAATCTATGTGTAGGCAGTCACACAATCCTGTTTTTATTTAAAGTTGGAAAATTTGGAGTTAATTACATATTACAAAGGACTGACAAATAAAAAGAGAAAAAATCTAAGAAATTCTGACATGAATGCTTAATATTGACATAAATAAAATAAACCGAAGAAAAACATAGTTGTTTTTCTGAAATGTAAAATTTACCATATTTGGTTATTGCTTGTAACAGCTGAAGTGACTC
>VVAS01110816.1:0-10081 GCA_015103295.1 Ptychochromis oligacanthus | reverse complement strand
TAAATGGTGCAGAGAGTGGTCAGGATTATCCATGATGGATAACAGTTTGTTCGGTGATTTCCTCTCCACCACAGCTGGAAGAGTGTCCAGTCTGCAGCCAATACCAGCACCAATGCTGCTCCCCCAACAGAGCACAGCAAAGTACACTGTGTTCACTACAACTGAGTGATAGAAAATCTCCATCCTTTTGCTGCACACATTGAAGGATGGTGGAATGATCATTGAGTTATGATGGAAGAGACATCATAATTAAGAGCAGCTTATGTTTATCAAGCAGCAACCTCAGGAGCTGAAAAATGAAGCCAGTGTGCAAGAGCGAAAACCTGCCATTCCTCTAATGAGAACTTGAGGCTGGCTACAAAAGCAAGTCAATCTCCAAAGACTCCCATGTTAAAATGCTCAACTTAACAGCATTAAAAAGCATTTTTACAGCCTGGTACAAAAAAGCCTGGTTTTGGTCATTAGAGATAACTTACCCCTTCATAACAATTGCATGAGAGTAAATTTGATCTTAAAAGGCTATGTTTATGGAGACTTCCATGAGCCTTTTATTTATATTGTTTCTTTGCAAACTGGAAAACGGAAAGCACTGGTGCCTGATGTGCCTGTTGGGGAACTCACCTGCAGATGTTATCAATGGAGATGTCCCGAAGCTGCTCATACATGGAGGGTTGGCTTTTTTTGCTTGAATGGGTGCTGACGGTTGACTGGGAATGTTCGTTGGTCACGTGAATCTTAAT
This sequence comes from Ptychochromis oligacanthus, assembly GCA_015103295.1. Classification (NCBI taxonomy): domain Eukaryota; kingdom Metazoa; phylum Chordata; class Actinopteri; order Cichliformes; family Cichlidae; genus Ptychochromis; species Ptychochromis oligacanthus. Next base: position 9,341 of record VVAS01110816.1, on the reverse strand, counting down.
CTCGCTACCGCCTTTGAAGAAATTATGATTTGATTTTTGTAAGAAAACATTAAACTAGAAAGAACGGTTGGTTGGTTGGTAGTGATGGAGTTTGCTGAGTTACCTGGTGTGTACTGGCTGTGATATTTGTACAGCTTCACCAAAACAGGAGAGGGCACCACTAAGAATTCCCTCAGGGATGTGGTGACAGAGTGGGCCACCACTGGAAAGCGCTCACACAGACGACCTAAACCCTGAACACAAATACAACCATAAAAGCATTCGTGAGTGTGCATTAGCAATTATGGCTGCATTCCCCCCCAGCTCTACAGCTGCTCTCAGTGAGGAAGGCAGCAGCAGCATTCTGTCGAGACAGAAGTACTAGATGTTACTTTAAGGCTTTTTGTCTCTCATTTACCTACAGTCTGTGATTATTTATAGCATCAGTGAAAAAGAAGTGGCATTGGTTTTCAGAAATCTGTCATTAACTTGCCACCGAAGTACTGATTCTCATGACACCAATGTATGAATTATAGACTGATGTTAGCATTTAGCTCTAAATCTTGCTGCTGTTTCTTAGTAGTAATGAATCATAGTGAGAGAGCATTTACAGACACTAATCTGTCAAAGAGAAACAAAATGTAAACAGGACACACAATCACTTTTCTACTCCAGCCCCACATCAATTTGTTCCTTCCTCTGGTAAACATTACCTGTAGGCAGCAAATGAGGAGGGGCATGTGAGCAATGATGACTTTACTGGATGTCTTTGACTGCAGCTTCTCTGAAAGCTTGGTGCAAAGGTTCTCAGCTCCTGGCAACAAAAAAAATAGCTTTATAATGAAGACTACTTCATTCATCTTAGTCACTGTTGGACTAAGATACATGAAGCAAGCTTACCCTGCTCCTCAGTAACAGCCCACACCATGAGGTCTACGCAGGCGGCGTTGGCCTGACAGCGAAGTTTGAGCGGGCTCAGTTCACTTTGGAGGTACTCGACATCATGAAGGATCCTCTGCAGCTCTGACTGGCTGCTGCTAAACTGCTCCAGGACAAAGTCATGAACCTCCTTCACATAGTCTATCTGAAGATCTGGCAGAAAACAAATATTATTATGGGGACATTAGGGAAGGAGAAATGGTGGTTTTGTTTTTGAATAATACCAAACGCACTTATTGTAAAATCCTGTGTTTAAAAACAGTTTATAACCTTCCAAAATTAGCTAAAGCTATCAACAGTATGCAAAGAAAAGACTCCTACAACCTAATGTCCCAAACATCTATGTCTTGTTTTGAAGAGATATCAACTCAACCTGAACTAGGGCTGAGCTGTACTTTCATCTAATACCACTCTGTACCACAAGATGATACAGTGAGTCAATGTTGCATCCAGCCTTCCTTGAGTCAAACATGAGAGGAAGATGAACTACAGACTAATGTGGAAAGACCAATAGGCAACCCCATGCAGGCACATACAGAGTTTACAGCTGACCAGGAGGTTTGAACCCAGGACCTTCTTGCTATGAAGTGACAAAGGTGACCACTGTACTCCTAACTGGCTCATTCTCAGACCAAATACTTCACTTTTTTGTTTCTTACTACGGGGATTTAGATGATCCCAGGAGGAGACACAAACTCTTTCAGGGGTGCGTCAGGAAAGGCATCCGGTGGGAAAAACAAAAAAACAAAACGCTGTGGTGACCCCTTGTGAATAAGGGAGCAGCTAAAAGCAGCTTTACTACACATACAACTACACTAAAATGGTTCGCTAAAATGCTGCCTCCTGGTGGTAAAAGTATTAGTCAAATTTTGCTGAGGGTATTTACAAAAAGTACCTTTAATGAAAGATTCTGATAGAGATTTCCTTACCCTTCATATTGTACAGAGTGTCTCTCAGCATTTTAAATATGGCTACATAAAGAGGATCACTGAAGGTTTTGTAGTACAGATGAAGACCAGGATTCACCTGCAAAGAAAGCAACAGAAATTTACAAATAAATGAGTAATGTAAAAAGTAAAGGGAAGAGAATCTTCTGAGTGAATCTGAGAGACATACCACTTGGAGTTCTGCCAAGGTGTCATCCAGTGATTTTAAAAAGGACTCGGAGACAAACTGTTGAACCTGTTCAAGAGAAGCGATACAATGTTCACCTCGCAACTGCATGCATAGATATAACCAAACACTGAGTGTGGCTACTGCTGACCATGTGAAGGAGTTGTCTGAGCATATCCAGAGGGACGTGAAACTCTCCAGAGCTGCTTCCAGTGAAAAGAGGGGAAACAGAGAAGCTGGAGCTGATGGTGGAGAAGTAGTAGTCAGGGTCCACTGCACTTCCATCAGGGAGGTAAGAACCTTAACACAGAGGGAAGAATTGATTATGTACTGTAAAAATTTCTATTTTATTCATGGTCAAAGTTCCCAAACTTGTGAAAGTATGAAAAAATGCTCAGAAAAAGAGGCTTCAGAGTGCTCTGACTGCTTTGTCACATGGCAGCAGATCATTTTTTCCATGCCCACCAACAGGCATCAGTGAAACCCAAAAGCCTCTGCTTCATCCCTTTAAGCAAATTACCTTCAAAGTATTGTGCAGAGGGATCAGCGGGTGAGTTGGGTGTCAGACCTGCTCTCTCTGGACTGGCCTGAAAACAAAAACAGGATTGAATTTTTACGCAGGTCATCAGTTTTGCCGTCTTGCCTCTTCAACTCCCTTTCTATTAATACCTGTTGTGAGGCACTGGACACGGAGGAGCTTTTGCGTTTCAGGGTGTCTCCCTGACACACTGTGAGCAAAGAGCTTGGTAGGATTGGACGAAAGTCATTGAAGGACCGCCGGCGGGCAGAATCACTATCATCACTTGTAGAAAACACGGGAGCAACCGGTCGAGGAAATAGCTTGGACAGTAACGGCTCGTCAGTGTTGCTGTATCGGCCAAATGCTCTTGCAACACCAAGCAGGGTGGGCACAGTGTACCTACAGAGGTATTCTGTACAGACAATAAACATAAAACATAGTGGGTATGTTATTAAACCCTGGAATGATGTACTGTAGCACATAAAGAAAGAATGAGGTGTGAGTTGGTACCTTTATCATGAGCTTCTGGATTTTTGCAGATATCTTGCAAGACCTGCATGATGTCCATAACCGCCTCCAGTATCTGATAACATAGTCATATAAATAAATATTTCTTCTTCTGTACATTGAGCAAATCGTCCTGATCCCTGCTGTTCTGAAGGAAGAAATATCATGCTAATAACTGCCAGCAATTGCCAGCAACCACTCGCCAACTGTTTGGGGAATGTTCATTTTTACCTAACATCAGGTGGTTGCCAGATGGTTGCTGACCTTTCTCTAGGCCTGTGTGACTGGGGCCTTTATGTATTTAAACATCTGAGCACTGACATGTAACAGCACCAGAAATGACAGAAATCTAACTAGCATGCACTGGCCTAGCTCATTTCAAAAAGTCTAACATATAGCAAACCTGCATCACACATGGGTACAAACACACAACCACACACCTGTCCTCGTAAGGTCTCATCACGTTGTGCGACATCTGACAGCAGCGTTACAAGACAAAAGCTGAAGTTCTCTGCCACAGGAAGGGTATCTGCAACACAGGTTGTTTATCAAAAATGACTAAACATCACCATAAATACCAATGAAACACAACACTGAAGCAGCTAGACTAGCACCTATAACACGAGTAGAAATAATATGATTAAGTGCATGTAACACTGTTACCCACCCCTTCCTTTGCGTTCTGAGCTTTCTTCAATCCACTGAACTTTAGGAAGCCCTTTAAGCAGCCCAAGAAGGTAGGGGACAATAGCATCTTTGTGCTGAAACACAGGTATTCCACAACATGTTAGCATTAGCAAACCAATATCCTTAACATTAACACAAGCACAAAAGTACCATGAAGAGGAGGAGGAAGCAGGTACATTATTTACCTGCAGGTTTGACTCGACTAGAAAAATGCCAAGTGCAATCACAGCATCTCTCCTTCTCTCATCCAGCTGGAAGACTCCTCTGAAGTCAACTGGACACATGCATTGCAGCTTCTGGACCTGTGGAAGGACAACACCGGTGGATTAAGACAAGCTGTAAACATTTATCAACTTTAGGAAGCTATTTGAATATAATAATCTTTCAAAAGTACAGAAATTTCCTGCACACAGGGATTAAAACAGGCACTTTGTAGTCCCATTAGAGTTAAAGATTTTGACTGTCTAAATGGGCTTCAGGATTTGAGCCAAAACCTGCCTGTGGCATTAATTAGCCCCATGCTTAAAAGCTCAGAGAGGGATTAACCACCATTTAAACACGGAGCGAAACCATGTTTTTCCATCACTACACAGAGAGGATCTTTTAAAGGATTAAAGCCCACGAAGGGGACTTTGTGAAGACCTCAGGTCAAATGTTCCAATGAAAAGTATTAACATTTGATTTCAAAAGCCAAAGATCTCCTGAATTCTTCTGTTTGTCAGTGAAAAATGAAAGAAAGGGGATCTGAGATTTCAGCAGGTTGTATGTCAAAGAACAACTTTCTTGGCTGAGACACAATCTAAGCCTTCTATTAAATCGGACTTTTGAAACAGTTTAAAGAAAAAGCTGGTAGGAGCTAAACTAATAGGACAGTTCCATCTCACAACAATACTACTACTACTACTACTACTAAGAAGAAGAAGAAGAATTTTATAACATAACAACAATGTCCAGCCAGTGTCTCAGAGTAGGGGTATCCTCTTTACATCATTTCCTTGTGATTTCATTCTTAATCACCAATACTGTCACAATGCTAATAAAGGAATTTCCCAACTTCTGGATAAATAAAGTATATCTTATCTTAACTTCACCTTTAACAAGGGAGATATTGTAATGTCCTCAGCCCCAACCAGCCGCGGCAGATGGCTGCCCCTCCCGAAGCCTGGTTCTGCCGGAGGTTTCTTCCTGTTAAAAGGGAGTTTTTCCTTCCCACTGTTGCCAAGTGCTTGTCATTTGGCACTATATAAATAAAATTGAATTGAATTGAATTGAATTCTATATAGTTCACAGCGTCAGATTACCTAAACTTTAGCACCAGACAAGTTTTCGGTAATTCAAAGCCTTCTAACCCTATTAATTCATAGCAACGCTCCTCATCACACATTCTCCAGCAGGACAGCTGTGTAGATGAATAACTTGTAAAATCTGACTGAATTCTTCTAACAGAATTTCATTCACAGCCTGGAGTGAGAAAGAAAAGCCACACATTAGCCAATGCCTGCTGGTCATATGTGAAATGGAGCCGTGGGCTGTTATATCTGATAGCTGACTAAATAATCTGTGGTTTTAGACTGCTGGTTACACTAATGGTCTAACCGTTTTTTGCATTTAAAAAAACTTCAGCTGGAATCTACTAAAGAGGTGCAGTGTCTATTTCGCGACTCAAAGGCATGGACTTTGGAGCAGAAAGTTTTTAAATGAATCATACAACGAGATTTACTAAGATTTGCAGGAGACAATGTACTGCAAAGTGCGCCATTATTTAACCTTGAGAAAAAATGTTTTTAAATCGTGCCTTATTTTGCATCTAATGTAGCTGTGGCAGTTGCCAATACGAGTGTTAATTTGTTTAGAACGTTAGGGGAAGAAGTTATCAGCGTGTAATTTGTACATGTGGATTGTTCAACACTGAACACAGTGCCACAGCTTTGGCTCTGTCCTGTAGCTCTGCACTGGGTCCTAACCCAAAAGGATTCGAGCTGAACTAAACATATTTCTGCTCTATAATACTGTTGTTTTACTGTAACAGAGCAGAGCTTAAGGTGGAGTGCATGCAAGAGAGGGAGAACAGCTGCCAAATACAACAAGTATATAAGCCATGGATGTATTACTGGTTTCAAAATGACTTTTTACAGTAAGCAGAGTCGTTTTCAGTGTTTTAGGTTTTTGGTCACATTACTACACAGAGATGTGTCCATAAAGGAAATTGCAGAGAACACAAAGGCCTCTGCATGTCTTTACTCAGGATCTATTACATACCATATAGAAATGACAGTCAAAATATAGCTATTAATATGAGTTGAAGCATTGTACAATAGGCTATAACATATAATAGTAATGTATTAATAATGTCTTGCAAGAAACAGTTTGTTTGTTGCACACAGCTGGCTGTGAGTCAGATTTCTCTCCCTTAATAAATACCTGCAGCCTCAAAAAGCATATAGAAAAAATGACAGCAAAGCACACTTTTAAGCACGTGACACAGTGACAGTACACACTAACTTCATTAACATGCGGATCCGCCAGGATCTGATGGTAAATAATGTTTTGAGTTCTTCTACACAGCCTACAGGTCATCTGTAGATACAGATTTCAGGTTTAGATCAAGTGTTGTTTGTAATAGGGATCACACCTTTTTAACAGCCTGTATGTATTTGCCAAATTTGGATGTCATGTGGTATGACCTAGATAACTGCAATAGATCTTTTTTATACTTTAAAAACGGGCTGATGAAAATCCTTAAACGTCACTGACCCCTAAATTAGCCCTTCTCTAAACAAATCCCATGCTCCACCTGTGCTCTCCAAGACTCCACACTGTCTCAGTTTCTAAAGGAAGAATTTGCCCTTATAATCCGAACGTATCGACTCTCCTGCATCTGCCCCCCACTGATCTGAACTGCGCTGGTGTTTCCAGAGAGAAACAGATGTAAATCCTGTGCTAACACTGTACTATTTTTGTTGGTAGATTACTCACTCTGTCCCCTTTTTTGCCTCTTTTTTGACCCAATTAATTGTGTTATTCTTACGAGACTGTGCTGGTCATGGTTTAAATGAACTGGCTATGTGCATAAATTACTGAACTGTTAGATCACCTGCAGAACTTTCCCCGTACATCAACACATTTTTTGCGATGTCACCATCACACAGTCTTACCCAGCTTAGTAAAGATGGCCCCATAAAAGAAATCTGAATGAGCTCCCCATGGTTCTGGGTAGTTCTTTTAGGCACATTTTACTATTTTCTGACATTTTGTTGACAAAATGTTTAACAGTTAACAAGAAAATAATCAGCAGTTAACTCGTTAAAGTGGACCTATTATGCTTATTTTCACCTCTGTGTTTTTATTCTAGGACTCTACTAAAAAAGCTTTGCATGATTTACAGATCAAAATAATACTTATTTATCTTATACTGGGCCTTGGAGCAGCCTCTTGGTTCATCCTCTGTCTGAAATTAGATTTTTCACCTCCCATCTCCTCTCTTAAGCCAACCTTCTTCTGACTGGCTGCAAACAAAAGATTTGAACAGCAGGTGGGTGGGCCTTCTGTGTTCAGTATGACTAATATTATTATGCTTATTGTTAAATTTACAGACTGGCGACCTGTCCAGGGTGCACCCTGCCTCTCACCCTATGGCAGCTGGGAAAGGCTCCACACAAAGTCTCCTTTTTGACAAGCATAACTTCCTCATGAAATCCAACAGAATTGCTCTTCTGTTAGATGGGCAGAGAGTTAAAACCCCCACTCAGAGATGGGTTTTAAGTGGAATCACCCCTCTACAGCCATACTGGATGCAGTTCTTAGCTAAAATTCCTTTATCAGAACAATGAAAAAATAATTAAATTTTGTTTAAACAACAATATACCACCCCAAACACATCACACATCCCTAAAAATAATCAATACTCTCACACAGATAAAAAGAGTAAGTTGATGCATTAAGCTGCCCTTCCCTTAAAGGACAAAGACTGAAAAAAAGCAGAAATAAACCTCAGGTTCCACAAACTGACACACACTCCTTACACAATAACACAATGGGCTGACTGGTCATATTATTGCTCCCACAGCTTTATCAAAGGATGTATTTCCTGTTTAACGTTTCCTCATTGTGAATCTCAGTGAATGTCTTTTCTAATCAGTTCAACCACTGCATTCTTCTAGTATTTTACAGTAGGCCCTGCTGCTTAATCTCCGATCGCAGATCCTAACAATCCAAGTGTGTAGCACTGGCTCCTCCACAACAGCAATGTTAATGCCATGCTTTCCAAGACTGAATCCACTGTAATAAAACAATTTCATCCAAATCTCTGTTTGTTAGAATTCTGCCCTTAAAGTGAAAGCACTTGTTGTTAGCGGGCATCTGTGGTAGGCTTTGCAGCTGGATGGACTCTTTTGCGAGATCCCTTAGCCTTCCTGTCATGACTTGTTCCTTCTTCTTATAGCTCTTGCCTTATTCCTCTAAATTATTAAGAGGACATGGAAGTTACAGCTCCTTCGTGTCATGACCAGATTAACCTGTTTGACGATCTTTTTGCCCCCGGCATCCCATCAAGTACACTAAAAATGTCAGTACAGAGGACAGCTTTATGTTACTTCAAAAAGAGACTTAGAACCCAGCTAGTACTCCTATTGAAACTGTGAAAATATGTGAATGTGTGATAAGATCACAGAGGCAAAGTGTATGGTAAGCTACTGGAGCTTACTGAAAAGTAAAAAAAAAAACTGAGGATGTCATACTAGGTACAGATGCTGAAAATAGGTAATAAAAATGCCTTCTTCTGACAATACGATCAAAAGAATAACTCATGACATGTCAGCAATCTTCTATGAATTACTAGAAACAATCACAAATGTCCATTACAACATCCAAGAGCACATGATGATTTGAGCTAATGTCCAGTTTTGTCCAACCAACAATCAAACTGAAAATGAACTGATTTACTACAATATAAAGCTTAAGAAAACCTTTAAAGTCCCTCAACTTGAAATAACTTCTTAATCTTAGCATTTTAACTCCACATGTACCTGTAACTACATTATTTGGGAATGTTTATTCATGCTGGTTGGCACAGTGGTGGGTTTGGATGCAACGCTAAAACAAAAACAAAAAACAGAAGGATTCAGGATTGTAGCATTCTGCTTTGCTTGTGGTGATTTCTTTTACAGAATACAGTGCAGTAAGGACTGGAGTTATCCAGCTTGGCTTTCACTGTAAATTGATATAGAACAACAACAACTACAACAACAACAACAGCTACTTTTTGCCCCTGACCTGACATATTTGTTGCCAACCACTTGCTCATGGGTTAGTGTTAGGGTCTCTCTATAACACTGTAAGGTCTTGGGCCTTGTGAATCAGCCTTAAATTGACACTGACCCTGACATCAGCAAATAAGAAGGTGCTGACCAGCAACGGTGACCAATATTTATCTGTTGATCTGTGTTGTGTTAGATCAATTTTGCAGAAATGTTAAAAAAAAAAAAAAAAAAAAAAAAAAAAAAAAAAAATAATTTATTTTTTTTTTTTGAAGGATTTTTATTTTGTTATTAGAAATATATTTTCAGGAAGAGTTTTGTATTAGATTTTTTACTAAAGT
>VVAS01110815.1:0-13068 GCA_015103295.1 Ptychochromis oligacanthus | reverse complement strand
CTCTTTTGTCCTATCTCCCTCTCCTCTCTTCTGTTTCTCCTCAGCCCCAACCGGTCGCGGCAGATGACTGCCCCTCCCTGAGCCTGGTTCTGCCGGAGGTTTCTTCCTGTTAAAAGGGAGTTTTTCCTTCCCACTGTCGCCAAGTGCTTGCTCATAGGGGGTCGTCTGATTGTTGGGGTTCTCTGTCCAATATTTTAGGGTCTTTACCCTAACATATAAAGCGCCATGAGGCGACTGTTGTTGTGATTTGGCGCTATATAAATAAAATTGAATTGAATTGAATTGAATTGAATAGTTCATGTCATGATTTATTTGGTAGTTTTTTGTATTTTTTATGCCTACATATTCCTTAATATGTGCATTATAAGATACCTTAAAAGTATTTGTTTTGTGTGAGTGTGTTTGTCTTTGTGTGTCTTTGCACCCTGTGTGTATGTGTGAAAGTGTATGTGTGAGAGAGGAATAGTTATTGAGGGAGCTGTTAATGTAATGTAATAGTTGTGTGTCTCTGTGTTACACCGTTTGATTACAGCCTGTCTACGTGCCTGTGTGTGTGAATTTTACAGTGCTTGATTGTTGAGTGTGTGTGTGTGAGATGTAGCGAGCAGGCTGTTAATGTGGTGTGTTTCAGTGATAAAGTGTTTGAATGTATTGCCATCTAGAGGCATGTAGCAGAGTCTCCATGCTCCTATAAAATCTGCCAGCGCCAGATGCTGCTATTGACAATGTGCATATGTTAACCGCTTTATAGGCCACATGCCTCACATATTTCACTGGCTTTTAAGGTAGAGAGATCTCTCATTCCTGCTCACTTAATCTGTCTCTCCCTTTTGCCACATCTATCTTTTTTTCTCGCCCACTTTAGCGTTCTCCCCTGTTTTTCTACTTCACTCGGTCTCTATCTGTCTTACTCTTTCTCTCACCCCCCTTCCTCTTTCTTTCCTTTTTTTATTTGCTCCATCAGTTATTAACTTACTCACCTATTACTTTTTATTTTCTAACTCTTTGCCCTACATTGCTGTACTGACACATACTTTCATTCCACTGTCTTTTTTCCTTTGTCTCCATTTCTCTCTCCCACCACTCCTTTCTCTTTCTATCTCTTTCCATCCTATCCCCACCCTTTCTTGTTGTGTCCCTCCCTCACTCCCTCTGTCTAGTGAGAAGTGCTGTGATTTGCAGGAGGATTTAGTTTGTGTCTAGGTGTCTAGGGGCTTATTAATCCTATTTTACTGTGGGTGAAAAATATGTTGGCTTCCAGACATGAAAACAGTGAATACATGCATTCCGGTTGTTGTTCAGACAGTTCATCCTTGGTGCCAAGCTACGGTGATTTGTCTGGGTTTCATTTTATTCAGTTTGAATCAGAGTCTTTTTGATCCCTTTGACACTGCATTGAAGTCGGTTACCAGTTAATCTCTTTTCATATGCTTGGTTATGTGAAAGCATACAGTCCTGAACAGACAGTTTTAACTGCAGACTCAACTCTTGAAAGGAATTTTGTCTCCTATATTGTATATTCATACAAATATGTTCACACATGCACTGTGAAACATCACTCTCATAACTGCTTCAAAGCTCACAGCCATAAACAAACACACAATCAAACAGGCAATGCTACATCCTGGAGCCTGGTGCTCCCAGACTACCATGCCATCGCACGCTAGGGCCTTTTGAAACAACAGTGTGTCTCTTATCAATTAGTAAATGGTGTTCCCACTGTATCACACACACGCATACACACTGGCCCTGTGTCTGCCAGGGTGTTGGGCTGGGTCCCACTGCCTAAAGCTACTGGCAGACATCCTGTGCCTGTGTGTGTTTGTGTATGTGATATGAAAGGGTGCATGTGTGACATAAACACACAATCTGGAAGCTTTGAATTCACCCATAAGGGACAGCTGTCTGCCTGCCTGCCAGTCTCTCTCTCTCTCTCTTTCTCTCAGTCTCTGCCACTTCTCTGGTGTCTGCATCCTTTACCACTGCAGAGCATGTATGTTGAAATGTTGATATGACAAATCCCAAGTTATGTCATCTTAGCTTGCCATTGTTTCAATGTTCCTTTTCATTCCATGTTTTAATGAGTAATGCTCTGGTTTTTATTCATGCAGGATTTGTTTGTGTAACTAATTTTGTCTCTCTCTTCTCTTGCTTTGGCTCTCTACCCACTTTTGTATTACCCTTTACATATGTGCCATTTTTTTTGTTTTGCTTCTTAACTCTTGACTAATCACTTTGTTCTTTACCCAACCATATCTCCACCTCCCTATTCTACTTCCCTGTTATCTCTTTCTCCAACCTTTTCTCTCATACTGTTAACGTTTCTTTTCTCCTACTTGCCTACACTCTTTCTATATATCATACATTGATCTTCCTATCTCTCTCAGGATTCAGACCTAGAGGCAACAGTCTATGGTCTTGAACCATACAGTCAGTATAGTCTACGACTCGAAGCTTTTAATGGGGCAGGTAGGTTGAATTTGACAAGAAGTTCATTTAAAACATCAGTAACACCAGCTACTGAACACCACTACTGAGTCTGTTTTGTAACTCTTCAGGGAGTGTGTTCAGTCCATGGGTGGACATTAGGACCCTGGAGGCTTCTCCGGCTGGCCTGCCTAACTTCAAGGTGGAGCAGAGGGAGCAGGGCAGGGCGTTACTGCTCAGCTGGGATCCACCACAGGCTCCAAATGGAGTCATCACGGTACATGCAATATGCACAAGAAAAACACTGAATATATACCAAATGGCGTGGTCCACCTAAGATACAGCGCAGTAGTAACAAGGTAGTTACTGAAAATATAGCATATATAAACCCACATGTGAAAGTCCATAAGACCAGCAACAAGATGCACAATGTCTCACTGTAGTTTATATATGGACACATTACATATATTCTGGTCTATGCTACACACATTTTTGATTTGTTTTGATGTACAGCGCTTTGTGACTTAATGTCTGTGAAGAGCGCTTTATAAATAAACTTTACTTACTTACTTACATGCATCCTGCATCTGAAGTAACCGCTGTCACTCATACACACATTACCACATACTTAAATTTCTTTCTTCTTTTGTGTATTGTCTCCTCTCACCTGCTTCCCATTTTGTCTCTCTGCTGTTTTCATGTCATACTTTAACCCATCTATAAAATTTTATACTTTTCTTTACTTTTGTCCTCTTTCTCTCATCTCCTTTTGCAGATGTATAATTTGTACAGTGAGGGGAACCTAGAGTTCAGTGGGCTATCACGCAGCTTCCTGTTTCGGCGTTTGGCGCCATGGACAATTTATAGTCTGACTCTTGAAGCTTGTACCTCAGCAGGCTGTACACACACCCCACCTCAGCACATCTCCACAGCAGCAGCACCACCTGCTTCCCAGTCTTCCCCTAGGCCTCTCTTCATTGGCTCAGACCAGGTGTCACTTACCTGGGGCCCTCCTTCTCAACCCAATGGGCCAATTAAAGAGTATTTCTTACTTGGGAGAAGTCTGGAGGAAGAAGGAAAGGGGAGGAGTAATGAAGAGGATGTTGGAAGTGGGAAAGTAGGTGAAACTCTTAAGATTTCTGAATTTAGTGTTAATCTCGCCAGTCGTAGTTTAGCGTGGTAAATTATACCAGTGCTATCAGTTTGTAAAATCTTGTTTCATGTCCTGATTTTGCTCAGATAATTAATGAAGGCATAATTATATAAAAAGATACAACACATTTCACAGAAGTTACTGATTAAAATTGTGTTAATATTATACAACCAACAGATCCTCTTCAGAGAAGCATCCCCACAACAGGCTGAAACATACTCCTATACAGTGTCTGGTTTGCGTCCTTGGACACAGTACGAGTTCAGTGTCTGCACTTATAATCCAGCTGGACACACTTGCAGCCCTTGGGTAACTGTGATGACTAGACAAGCCCCCCCTCGTGGCTTAGCCCCCCCAACAGTGAATCATCTCCAAGGCCGGCCCAGTGAGGTGGTGGTGTCCTGGACTCCACCTTTGGAGCCTAATGGAGTACTTCAGTCTTATAGGATTAAGAGAAACAATTTCAGTTTCTCTTTCAGTTTTGACCCTACTGTCCTGAACTACACAGATGAAGACCTCCTGCCTTTTTCAGCATACAGGTATTGTTTTTTTATCATACCATTTTGTAGTTTCTGGTTAACAAATAATCACCACTATCTAATTAATAATTTATAAATGAGAAGATCGGGTGTCTTTCTATTCTGTTTTTGTCCACAGCTACTCAGTTATAGCCTGCACATCTGAAGGATGCATCACCAGCCCTCATACAAACATCACAACTCTAGAGGCTCCTCCTGCCACAGTGGAAGCTCCCAGAGTGGACAACGTCACATCCAATAGTATACACATTTCCTGGAGTAAACCATTGATGCAGAATGGAGAGATGACTGAATATGTCCTGAAACTGAACAACGAAGAGGCTTATCGTGGAAGAGACCTAAATACAGCGTTGTCAGACCTGCAGCCACATACATCATACGAGCTGGTTCTGCTGGCTTGCACCAGTGGTGGATGCACTGCCAGTCTCACAATGTCCACTGTAACTGAGGAGGCTCCTCCCACTGGCCTCTCTGCCCCGACTCTTAAGGTTTTGTCTTTAGCTTTACTTGCAATTAAAACCTGTATTACTAGGTGTGAAATATCTAGATCATATTTCAGTACAGATTCAGTAGAAGAAACATGAACTTGCAAGTAGTTTCCCAGTTAGCATAGATCTATAACCTGTCTTTTACTCTTTCAAACATTTAAGTAGTCACTGAATATTAAACACAATTAGAGAATTTGCTTGATATGCGCTTTAATGTTTCATTTAAAGGTTACTGGCCCAGAGTCAGTGGAGATTAGCTGGAGACCACCAGAGCACCCTAATGGCATCATCACTGGGTATGAACTCCACAGAGATGGTGAAGTTATCTATGTTGGCGCAGAGACCCATTACCACGACTTCACACTTCTGCCAAGTGTGGAGTACAACTATGTTATCAGGGCCAACAACAGCAGAGGCGCCGTGAGCAGCACAGTAGCCAGTGCAAAGACACACCCATCAGCTCCTTCTGGTGTGGGTCTCCCAACACTAACGCCTTTAGGACCAAACCAGGCAAGTCATCATTTATTTAGTCTTTATAAATAAGAGCTGAATCAAGATCTTTTTAATGAATGGTTTTCATACTGTTGTTCTTCATCTTACTAGGTGCGTGTAGAGTGGCGAACCCCAGCCCGTCCAAATGGAGACATTGTGAGTTACACTGTGTATCAAAGAGATCCAGTCCAGCTTAGTGTCATCAGCAGTGTTTTCACTCCACAAGATAGTGCCTTCTCAGATAGACACACCACTCTGCATGGACTGGCTCCTTATCACAGGTCAGTCAAAGCAAATCTCCACCACTCTCCAACTTTTAGGCAGAAAAAATGTATTTGTTTATTAACTGTATTTTTTTATATATAGTTTGACAGGTAGATATATACTGTACATAGCTTTTGCTGGTGTTTTATTGGTTCATTGCCTAAAACGGTGACAGAAATGTTTAGTAACCAAGTTTCACATTTCAATCGATAGTAATAACAGGAAAACTTTTCACAAATCACCAAAACTCAGGGAATCATGTACAACAAGTTAGTTACTATGAGGACCAGTTTCACTTTGTTTTATTTTCAATATTCATTTAATTTTATTATAATATTTGATGTCCATGAAAAGGAACTCTTTCTCAGAATCTATTATGTGTATTTGTTGCACTATATTATTATTTATCTTCACATGAATGGTTATTCTTACATTGACAAAAACATGCACATCCAGAGTTTGTCAGGAAACACTTAAGCACCTATAAAGTGTGATAGCTTAGAAAGCTTGTGCACTTGCCAAAATACAGAAAACCTGATTTGGTATAATGTCAACTGGACAGAATCAAGATGGTGGTTATTCAAAGCAGGAAATTGAGAAAGAAAGTCAACTTTGAACAAGTTGACAACAGTGACAAAAGACAAGAGTGTAGACTAAACACTGTGCTGTGTATGTATTCCTGAGTAGGTGTGCAGTTGAGTGCCTATTTCTTTGTACACGTCATTTTACCTGACTTTGTGTCTGAATATGTATGAGCGTGTAAACCCACAAGATTCAGATAATATAAGCTCATCAGCCATTTTTATATGGCTTCTCTCTGGTGACCTTCTGTTTACCCCTTTTCTCTCCTTCATCATCTTTTTCCTCTCTGACATTTTTTTTCTCTTTCCTAAAAAGCACAACAGGCAGCTTAAATTAGCAGTCCCATAATGCAAGCTGAGTGTTGGTTCTGATATGACTTTTGATTGGAAAATTGTTCCACTGGCTTGGCTGGCATCTGATACCTGTTGATTTAACTGTGGTGAAAGCTAAACTGGCATTCTGAAAATGGTGGGAAGAACTCTTTTCAGTTTTTTTCACTTTTCAAGAATTGAGACATGTAGATTTTGTACATTTGATGCATATAGGTTTAAATGTCGCTTGTAAAGTTCAGAAGTTCAAGAAAAAGCAAGCCACAAACCAGTTTATATACTGAATGTTTGGTTGTTGGCATGTCTGCTCCTGATTAAAGTTATAGGTACAGTACTATCATGCAATCAAGTGTTTTTTAATGTGAAAATTATATAATTTGTAGTATTTATATTAAACACATTTTTCACCTACAATATTCTCTTACAAATTTGTGTTTTCTATTTGTGTGCAGGTATGAGGTGAGGGTGGAGGCTTGCACAATGCTAGGTTGTTCCTCCAGTGACTGGTCATCTATACTCACGGTGGAGGCTCCCCCTACTGGACAGACAACACCACTGTTAGACCTCCAAGTTGACACAGACACCAATCTACAGACCAGCTTCCTACTCACCTGGTCCCCTCCTGCTCAGCCAAATGGTAGAATCCTGCATTATGAGGTGCACCGGAGGCTGGATAGTACCACTGACATCCACAGCAGTGATGCAACAGCAGTTGTCTACAGGAATGTCTCTACTACGTGCAAAGATAATGGACTCCATCCGTACACTGTATACCAGTACCAGGTATCATATTATGTTCATTTAGTGTAGAAAAGAAGGTTTGAAAGTCGTTTTGAAGCTAGTCTTTAGTTGTTACTGGAAACACAGACATTTTATGATGTATCCTTGAGGTTTTTAACATTTTTAAATGTGTTGGTTTTTTGGGGGTTTTTTTGTATTATAGAGGATAAAAAGGCTTAGATGCTACAGAGCATGAGTTGGCTGGCATATTTTGAACTCACAGACAGAGATATTAGGAAATATTCACTGCTTTTTGTCCTCTGCATTGGACACAGGAACACAATATAATTTTTTTATTGTGTTTTCACAGTGAGATGTTTTCTAAAAGTCAGGTCTCACACACACGCAGACAGGCAAAAAAAATAACGCTTATGCATCAAATGGTAAGACATCCATATACTCGAACAATCACAGACACACGAACACACTGGTAATCAGACAGGTGTTAAATGGAGCGGTCCATATTCATGCTGTTGTGCTTGTGTATTGGTACACTAATTGACAGGTTAGTCCTTTGGAAGCAACAATAACATTAGCATTCCTGCCTGTCAGACATATGAGCTGAGGCCAGAGAACCGGTGTAATTGATTGAGTTTGCCTGATTGTAGCACCGTCTTTATTTACGAGGGTCCTAATTTATGACATGAGAAGGGAGGGAGGGAGGAGCTTTGGGAGATGACGAGCGGGCAACAGAGCCATTAATCACTGGGCCCTCTGAGCACCCCACTTCCTGATTACCAGCCAGCCAATCGAATTAACTGTTAGCCTCCTTGGTAACAGAGCTTCTATTGGAAAGACCTTTTAATGGTGACCGCTACATGTCCCCTGAGGATTTTCCTTTGGGGGACTGGGGTGCACGGACGATGTGGTGTTGTGTATCTGTGCCGGCCATGAACTCATGTGTTTTTGTGTGCATGTAAACATGAGTAAATGTGTGTGTCTCAGAGAGCAAAGAAACTGTAAACATTTATAGCGATTTCCTTTTTCCATGCAATTTTTCTGTGTTTTCAAGCACTAAGTGATGTTTTCGTAGTCTGTATATCAACCTATCAGTCTGTACACTTACACACTTACCTGCCTGTTTGTTTTTCTCTCTGTCTCCCTGACTTTATTTGTATATAACTGTTATGTTATGTCTGTTTTAGTGCCGGGCCCTCATCCTTTCTCTCTCTGTATTTCAGGTGTACACAAGGACAAGTCAGTTCAGTTTAGCACACCACAGCACAGAGAGAGAAATCATATTAGGCTAATTACACTGGGTCATAAGCTTCTATTGACAGCTTTATGCTTGGTTTTAATTACTGCCCACTTTCACACAACTTAGCCCCTTCACCTCAACTAGATGCACCCGCCAAGTAGCTCCGTCGGCCTATCAGAGCACTCAGTTTGATTCCGCAGTCCAGCCGTCCAATAAAAAGGCTCAAATACTATCTGGAAGTTTCCTGAAGTCGTTTGTTGCCATGGTGGCTCATTTGCTGCCGCGGAAGCTAACAGGGTATATTTTTATTTTTTGTCTAATAAACCAAATCATGGCCCAATAGGAGAAGGGAGGACAAGAGAGAAGAGGAAGCAGTAAAAAGTCTGTAGATGATATAAAGACAAGGAGATTACTTCTACCTTTTAGCACTGGATCAAGGGCAAGATGATCTGGGCTGACTTCAGCTGTGAACTTTTTTTCTTTCTGTTCTGTCTAAGTGGCACAAACTTCTTAATCAAACCAAAATCGTGCACCTCATTCAAACTGTGTTGCTAGGATAGGGAGAACATGGTTGTTGCTGGGTAGAAGTATTTTATTGCTGCAGTTAATAATTTCATATGACGGCAGTAGCAAATTTAATTAAAACCATCTCGAGCAACAAGTCTAGTGACAGTTCCTGTGCAGGCCCTAAATTTGCAGCTGAAAAACTTGTCACTCAGATGATGCTGTTGTTCTTTTTTCAGGCTGTTTAAGACATTTTGTGTGCTTACTCTGGTCCAATAATATGATTTTCCAAATGTTATAACAGTAAGAGTAAAAGTTTGCTGGCCACAGGTAACGCTGTTGCGGGAGAAGGTGCAATCAAGGTCATAATTATAGTACAGTACAGAACTAGTTCCTTACATACGGAAGAAATTAAGGCTCAGTTGACCTCTATGTGCTACTAAAATTTTCCAACAGTATATACATTCAAAAAGTTCCAGTATTTATAATCAGGAATCAGTCTTATTTACATCTTTATGATTTAAATATGCCATATTTATCCCATGACAATTTCCTCTTCCTTTAATTCCTCCTGCTATTCTTCTTTCTTTATCAATATCCCAAAGGACTTGTAACACATAAAGTATCAATATTAATTCACTGAATTTAAAATGAATTTGATCACATTTTTCTCCAATCTTTTCTTTTTAATGTATCATTCCACCTCTTATTTTAATTATCTTATTTTTAGTAATAACTTCTACTTATTACATATTTCTCTAAAGTCAGAGAACAGATATCTAAATAGTTTTTTAGTTGAAGTTTAGATATGGCCTCTACTTTTTAAGGTTTTGCAGTACATTACATTTTCTGATGAGATGATCTTAGAAATATAACCACTGCAGCTGTAGCTTTTGAGTTCTCCATCACTCATCATTACAATTATATTAGCCATGTTCATAAAATAACATTTAATGTTTATTTGTAAGAAGAGAGCAGCTGTCAGTCTGAAAACATTGTAATTTTGCAGATACTCTGGTAAGAATTAGCTGTCACATGAAAGGTTTTGTTATGCTTGAGAAATCTGTTTGCACAGCAGCTAATTAAAGCCAGGAAGTTTGCTCTAAGATGTGATGTGTATCATGGCAAAAATAAAGCACAATTTCAATATAATCTGCGGAACTGAACATATCTGCATCTGTAAATGTGTTCATTTGGCTTTTGTTCAACAAAACTAGAAAACAGCACTAATGTCAAAGTTTTTTCTGGTTCCTCTGTTTGCTACCCTGCATCTTGCCCACCTTCATCCTACCCCCCCAACCCCTAATCCCCAGTCTCTCCATCCTCTATTCTTCCTTCCTCTCTCCATCTCAGTCCATCTGTGCTGTCACTTAGATCAATCAGTCTGATTGATCACGGCCTAATTGACTATTATTGAGGTTAATTCAACTCTTAACACACTTGCATGCACACGCACGAAGGCACAAATCTTGCAATCATAGCCACAAACAAAAAACCACACACACAGACACACACTTTCAACACTAAAGCTCAGACCCATCCATCTGCCTTCTGCACTACTTCTGACAGGCTACAGATGACTTACACATGCAAATCTCCACCCTGCCTGACCCTGTGCTGTGTACACCCTCTAATTATACCCAAAACAACCACACAAATAAGATTACTCTGTGTGTGTGTGTGTGTGTAACTCCTTGATGAAGGTGAAAAGTAATTGTCATGCAGATATGTTAGTGTTGGGTTGCATGGTGAAAAGGTTTTGCTCTCACTGCTGATGGTAGTTTTGATGGATGGTCCAGTGAATTGATGTATAACTTTCTGTTGGTCTGGTGGATACTGGGTAATTAAGAGAAGCCTTCTTCATCATGAAGAGTTCATAGAATACATCTAAAATCCTAATGATGGGGGGTAAAGAGTTTGTATCACATGCTCTCATTTGCTTTTATACATCAGGTAGTGACTCATGCTTGTATATCATGCAAACTGAGATGTTATCACATTACTGATAAATGTGTGGTTTTGTCTGACAGGTGTGGGCAGTTAATTCAGCTGGTCATTCAGCCAGTCCATGGGTGAGTGGAAGAACAGGGCCTGCCCCACCTGAGGGTGTAGGACCGCCTGTTTTCCTGCACGTTTCAGCGACCTCAGCTATAGTGGACATTCATCCTCCTGAACAACCCAATGGGATTGTTAGTCTTTACAGAGTGTTCTCACTGGACTACAACAACCACACTCTGGTAATCTTCTGCTATATTCAGGAATACATTTAATGATAACTTCTACTCTCTCCAGTCCTTTTTATGTTAACTTTAACATATTTTACCCCACAATGTCCTCTCCCTGCAGCTCTCAGAGGGTACATCTCATCAGCAGACACTCCACGGTTTACGCCCCTATACCCAGTACTGGGTGGGAGTAGAGGCCTGCACTTGTTATCAGGTAATAATACTAAATGTAGGCTATGTAATATACTCAGGGTCTATACAAAAATATCTTCGTTGTGAACTTCATCAGTGCTGTAGCCGTGGTCCGCTGAGTGAGCTCCACACCCTTGCTGCTCTCCCAGCCCACCAGCCTCCTCCTCGCCTTGTCACTCTCACTTCCCGCTCTGTTCAGCTGGAATGGGATGAGCCTTTGTCACCCAATGGAGTCATCGAGAGGTGGGACGAGATCTTGAAATGCGCACATAGAAACTGAAAGATAGAAACAGTGTAATCTCACTTTCACTTTGACTCCCTTACTCTTTGTATCCAGCTGTGAGCTTCACCTCAGATCACCTTGCCCCCAGCCCCCCCAGCCTATACCCCTGCCTTGTGTTGAGGGACAAACAGAAATCTGTTTCTTTGGCAAAAAACGGAACTACAATGTTACAGGTGATTACACAGAAATATCAAGTGTACATAATTAAAATGCATACTGTGTCCAGACATACTTTACATTAAAAAAATTAGTACCAAATCAATATACAGTAAACCAGCGAGGTATCATTGAAAAAGAACACATACAGTAAGAAAGAATTTTAAAAACAATAATTGCATGCAATATTCTAGGTTGTTTAAGATAACTGTTTTTATGATGATAGGATAACTAATTTAAACAGTTTTTCTGTGTCATGTGTTTTCTGTGACAAAACACAACTGAACACTGCAGGTCTTCAACCATACTCTGCGTATGAGTTGAGAGCTGCCTGCTTCAATAACATGGGCAGCACTGCCTCCAACTGGACTACTGTCCACACACTCAGCGAAGGTAAAACATTTGTTCAGTCCCTTAGCCATCACAAATATCTAGTTATAACAATAATAAAAACATATTCAAAATTTCTCTCACCCTTTTTCTCTTGCTTTCACCCTTCAGCCCCCCAGTATGTGGCTCCTTTCTCAGTGGACAGTAACCTGACAGTTATTTGGCTGGACTGGACTGGATCCTTCTCCCTCAATGGGTACTTGAAGGAGTACAGTGTGACTGAGAGCCAGCTGAGGGTGTATACTGGCTTCTACAGCTATCTCCATATTCCACGCACCTCACAGAAAAGTAAGAGTATGCACAACAACACACAGTGGATCAATTTTGTGGAAAGAACATAGGCATATAGTATACATAAGACAACATGTGCAGTTAGAGAAATACTCCCTTAAGCAAACAGCAAACTCTAAATGAGACGTGATCTTACTCAAATTTTGATTACAGAATAAGCAACTAAAAAAAAATCTAACAATTAACTAATGCATTTAGGTTGAAACTGAAAAGCTTTGATGTTTTCCAGTACAATTAACACATATATTTAAGTGTTTTTAAGGTCAGTCTACAAGTTTTAGCTGTCAGGTTGGTAATGAGGATGAGCCTTCGATTAGAGTAGGTATGCTGAAGAAACTTGGAGAATTGGGAGTCATCATGACTCATTTTAACCCACATTTCTTCTTTCATTAACAGTCTCCCTGTGTTCCTCTTAGCTCTGTCATTTCAGGTGACTTGTACCACAAACAGTGGCAGTGCCAGCACTCCCACCATCAGATATAGCCCAGCCACAGGCCTTGGTAACGCCCACACACACACACACACAAACACACACACACACACACACACACACACACACACACACACACACACACACACACACACACACACACACACACACACAAACACACACACACACACACACACACACACACACACACACACACACACACACACACACACACACACACACACACACACACACACACACACACACACACACACACACACACACAAAGACACACACACACACACACACAAACACACACACACACACACACACACACAAAGACAC
>VVAS01110814.1:0-15336 GCA_015103295.1 Ptychochromis oligacanthus | reverse complement strand
TGTGTGTGTGTGTGTGTGTGTGTGTGTGTGTGTGTGTGTGTGTGTGTGTGTGTGTGTGTGTGAGGCTATAATAAGGCTGACCCCAGGTTAGCTTTTGGGAGTCAGAGTGGTTTGTTTTAACCAGGCAGCCCAAGAACGGTGAGCTGTCCATCTGATGAGTGGTCTTTTCGTGCTCTCACTGGAATCAGTTTTTGAAAGAAAATATCTGGTATCACTAATCACGTTAAGACAGATTTTGGCCAATTTTTTAAACTTCAAAGCCGCGTACAAGAATCACGCTGTTTGTCGTTTGGTAGGCTTTGCGTGGCTGAGTGTGCGCTGTTATTTGTGCAGGGAGAGTGCTGTGAAAGAAATACACTGATCCTCTGTTGGCTTTGCTGTGGGCTTCACACAGGACCTCTGTTCTGTGTTGAACATCCGCTACAGAGGGCTCTCAGGTGGGCTGAGTGTGTTCACTGTGCTCCAAGAACAGATTCCAATTCCAATTTTCATACTTTGTCAAACCTCAGTTTGTTGGCGGGATGTGAAAAATTTGCTCAGTGTTCATCAAAAATGTTTCCCGGCTTGCATGGCAACACAGTTGCCTACAGGGTCACGTAAAGTGGGAGTTTTCATTAACAGATCTTAGGATATCTGTTATCTGACAAAATTCTCTTTTTCTCTTTTGCTCTTTTCCAGGTGATGTTCATGAATTTTAAAGTGCAACCTTAAGTGAGAAGAGGGTGTTGGAGCTGAAGTCTCTTATTTCTGTAAGTTTTCTTCATCAACTGATATGGCAAGTGCTTTCTTGTACTGTAACACTGCCAGCTTCTTTGTGATTTTGTGCCACTGCTTGGCACCTTGGATAATGGCTTCTGTGAAAAGGCAGATGATAAGCTGTTGCAGAGAAAACATCATTGTTTTGGCAGAGCAGCACAGAGCAACTCTCACTGGTGTTCGAACACGCCAGGTTTTGCACCAGCGGTTGTGGCAGCTGAGTTCTGTATGTGTGTGTGGGTATGTGTGTGTGTGTGTTAGCCCATGTTAACAAAACTGTATCCGACTCTGCTTGTCGACTACTTCTCAAACCTCCATTGGTACATACAGGCTACTTTTGATTTGTTTCGCAGCAAATGCAGACCTCCACTCCTGGTAGTGTTCTGCCCTGTACGCCCTCAATAGCTGCTTTCACTTGGGTGAAGAAAGGGGTCTTTTAAAGGCTCTCACAGGCATCACTCCAGGAATCTTTCAGTGCTGGGACCTACAGTATGACTTTTAATGGACTTTCTCTCTGTGAGCAATAAAGATTATATCTGGAGTCAAACAGTGCTGCAGGTAACACTAGCCTAAATTAAGCTGGTGAGGTCGCAGGGGCTGATCTCAGTGGTTTCAACAGAGACATATGAAATGTACAGATGGGAGAGGTTGAAGAAAAGAGTGATCTGACCATCTGGCTAATCCCCCTGTTTAAGAATACGTATTAAGGCCCTGTATAGTGCCCCTTGAGCCGTGTCACTGGTAGGTCAACAAGTGGCCTGTCTGATTCTCCCTAGTGTCTCGCTCAGAAAGTAAATGAAAGAGCTTCAGAGTTTTGCTCTGAGTGATAATCTGCATCCCGCTGGCTTGTAGCATCTCAGTTTAAGTACTTGGTTTATGGCTCATAGAAGACATCTTGAATCACAATCTAGAGCTGTGGTTTGCCACCTGGGTTTAGGACCAATTAAAGAAGTCACGAGATAAATAAGTTGGGTTACTGATGGAAAGGATAAAGAGATCTCTGGTGCAAAAGAATATTTTTTATTTTTTAGAATTTAATATCTTGCAGTAGACCTGGTTCGATAAGTGGCTAAGAAAATGGATGCATGGATGGAGGGTTGGATGGATCTATCTAGAGCAACTTTGGGAGCAATATATTGGCTCTGTGACCATAGAGTTTTTCCAGGTCTTTCACAGATTATTTTTTTTAAATCACCAATAAAAGCACTGAAGTAAGGGACTGTATCAAGATCAGGAAAAACCAGATGACTTATGCTCGCTTATAATTCTATCAAACTTCCTTAATTTCATCAGTTGATTTGGAAACTTGAAATCAGATTATTGTGTCCTTTAACATGAAATTGCTTTTCAAATTTAATAACATAGCGGTAAGATGACAAGTGGGCCCTCCAAACAAAATCACAGTATTCACTGGGTACCAATCCTGTCGTGACAGTAATGATTTATGGTGTCTTTGTTTCACAGAACTTTGGAAGAAAGAGGATGTTGTGTGCTTGAGGAGTTACAAAAAGCCTTAACTTACTATAAATATCTAATGACTGATCAGAAGAGCAGTTATGTGTCTATGAAATCACCGGGCAGTTTTCCAAACGTGAAACAGGATAATATCAGTTACAGTGTGTTTTCCTTTAGCGTGTGGAGAACTACATTCTTTTTTTTTGTGCATCCAAAATCTGTTTAATGTTGCATGAGGAAAAAAAGATCACAGCTTACATAGCCACAAATTTACACAATGTATGCATGGCATGGCACGACATTTCAGGATGTAGGTGATGCTGGTGTTTTCATGTGAAAATCTTAAATACAGCTGTAATGAGCAGTAAGAAAGAGTTTAGGAAAAGACTTCAGCCACTTTATGCAAAAGGACAGCCGTATTTGGAGAGGGCTGTTGTTACACGTAGCTGCTGTAATAGCAGTCATTTGCAAAGAGTTAGTCGAGTTATCAGACAGCAAGCAGCCATTGGGCTGATCTGTAGTAAGCAAATGACCTAATGAGCTAATGAACCCACTGAGGTTACCTGTTTGGCTTCCTCCAAAAAATGTCCTTATCTGCTCTGCTCCGTTTTACTTCAGCTTTCTGTGTGAACTTGACTATATTACAGGTAATGGGCAGCATCTAACAGCACTTAGTGTTGCTTAGTTAACATTATGAAGTTAACCTTACGTTAACAGAACTCTGTTATGTCCTCTTCAGGTTGGACAGTTAGTTTACTGATCTGATTTGCCCATGCTTTTGAGTTTTCTGGGGTCGACAAGATGCCTTGAAAGTTTGCATTAAAGGACCTAAAGAGAAGAGAACTTTAGCGATCTGCTATAGCTGGTGCATTCATTTATCTACGCCAGCTCATCAGCATATCATGACAAGTACACATGCTTGAGTGTTATACATGTAGTTGTTTGTCAGCCTGTGTCTGTATCTTATATATGTTTGTGCTTGCATGCATGTTGGTGTTTTGCACACTCATGCCTCATCAACATCCCGTCAGAGGCCCATCTGGTTTTCTTTGAAGAGGCTCGTGGAGCTGCAGCAGCCCTGGCTTTAAGGCAGGGCCAAGCCAGCAGCAGTTCCTCCCCACTTACACATAAGTCCATGGTGCGAGGCCCTCTGCCAGTAACATTATAGACCGACCCTTGTGGCTACTTCCCAAACCACCCAAGCTCATACCCCACTTTCTCTCTTCTATTGCCCTTGAAATGGGGCCTGCTCTAAATATTATCTCCCCCTGTGCTTTATCCCTCCGTTTATCCCTAAGTCGGCAGAGAGAAGAAAGGAGCCGTGGGGCTTAGTCACTTTTTCCCTTCTCTTCTCCTCTCTCCAAAACCACAGGCAGCGGCAGCGGCTTCCTGGAGATGAGCGCTTTTGTCTGTTGTGTGACCGCTGCGGCTTTAGGCAGATCCTCCTCTGATGAGGTAATGCGCAAGCTAGATGAGCAGGCAGAGTAAGAAAGGAGGGAGATGTAGGAGAGCGACTTCAGTATGGATCTATATTTTAACCTTTGATTTATCTAGGGAGAGGGATACCTACTTTCTGTCATTAACATCATGCTTCACGTGGAGGCCATTGCACACACTCACCTAGTGTGCCAGTGTGACCAGTTATCAACTGGTGGTTGCTCATTAGTTCCACTAGAGCATTATAGGTGAAGTCCTTCACTGAGCGATCACCATCAGATTTTCTCCTGTGATCTTGTTTTCAACCTAGCAATTAATATGATTAGAAGCATTTTTGTCTTTATTGAACAATAAAGGAACAGAAAAGGAAACAAATGGAGTGAGCAGTGTGGCGTGCAACAAAACTGGGAACGTTAGGAACTTTTTAAATGAAATAGGAGGATACATAGTAAAAAACAGTGAACAGTGTTGGCAGGTAGGTAGGATGCTGGCAGGTCAGTGGGGGATCACAGCCCCTAAGCTTGTTCTTCTTAGCTATTAGTGAACAAATTTGTCTGGACTCCAATGGTTCATCTCCAAAGGTCTAATTTAAATGACTTCCAAGAGGTATCATGCCACATGACAGTAATAACTGTGAATGTAAAGTCAGCACATGTGAAGCGAAAGTTTTCTTAAATGTGTGCACTTGGCCTTAAATGTGTTGCATAGCGCTTACAGGCTTCTTTATGTAAGATGTACATATAGACTTGATGAGAATGTGAAAGGAGATGCACGTCGGTCATGTATGGGTAACAGTGATGGGACATTCGTTTAGTAAACAATGGTCTCATTGTTTTCCCTCAGCAGCCCGACAGGAGGGATTTTCTGTTAACTTTTGATGATTAACTTTTCATGCAACACTCTTTTGCTGGGTTAACCTTTGGCTGAAACAAACAAAAAAACAAAAACAAAACAACAACAACAACAACAACAACAAAACAAACAAACAAACAAAAAACCCAAACTGGTAACTTTAGTATTGTGCCAGTACTCTGAAGAAAGCACACACCTCTGCAGAAAGAGAAAGACTTGGCAAGGTTGGGAGCTGCATTGTGTACTCATCACTGGCAAGACTGTCTGTGAAAGAAAGGTTGAGGGGAAGGGAATCTTTCTTGCTCTCTTCTGCAATGACGCTGGACTCCATTAGTAATCAGTCAGTCTTTATCATTCGGGGAGTTTGTTTCTGCAGCCCACTGGGATGACTGTTTATAAATATTTTTTTGTTACAAAGGTTACAAAATCTTATTACTTTAGACAACACTTTGCATCAATATTCAACAATATGTCATCATTTGCAGATATCCAAATCTAGTTCTGAACTGTTGCGAAATGAAGCAGCTCTTTCATTAGCCCCATTATTCACTTTGTGTTTCAGTTGCTATTTAAGAATTTCTTCAGAGATTCAAAAAAAAAAAAAACCAAAAAAAAAAAAACCAACAACACAAGTGTAAAAGGTTTTGTGTGATATTATGTGCAAGTTTCCACTCAGCTTTCGCAACTGGCAGTAAAAAAGTTGGACGGGAACCCAGCTCGTGGCTATTTGCATACGTGCACGCACTGTGAATGTTTCCAACTACACTCATGTAGTAGGAGTGTGACATACGTGAGTTTGTCTTTTTTTTTTTTGGTCATTTATTCTGTGACTGCTGCTACACTCAGACCTTAAACCTCCTGTTAAGGAGTGCCAGCAAACTCAGTGACATTCAGGATAATTGCTTCCTGTTTTAACTGTCATGGGTCGTGGAGGTCTGAGGCCAGGGTCAGTTTCAGCTGTTGTGGTCTGTGCTGCAGGAGATGCCACCTGGTCCTTAGATCATGGTGATCCAGCATATTATTCTCTCCAAACAATATCCTTCTGTGCCTCTTTGCATTCTTGAACATGCCGTAGCTAGAAAGGAGGCTTTTTTTTTCAGCTGTTTGGCTTCCTTCAACACTTCATTAAAAACAGTGGGTTTTAAATGCCTTGTGTTTGAATGTTGTGTTGACTGTGTAGGTGGAAAGAAGGAGGGTCAGGACGCAAACGGCAGATCTGCAACAACAGCTCTCCTGCAAAGCTAACACTTGCTTCTAAGAGACTTGTCTCGGCTTTATATATGTGAACAAAATGTAACTGACCCTGAATACAGTTCACTCCAGCATCACACCAACAACATCACATCCTCATAATTACAGTATTCTCATTAAAGTAAAATCCTGCATCTCATTTGAAAGCTGCCATCAGCTAAAATTAACTTGCCTTAATGGCTGCTGATTGCATTCCTGCACTGGCCAACCCCCTCCTCCAAATTTAGTGATCTGATCATTTAAGTACATGCTAGCATAATTGAGGTCTCTTCCTTGATTAGATTTGCACCAGCTTTTAACAAAGCCTGCTCGAACTTAATCCAATGAGCTCCATTGTAGCAGGAGAGGATGGATGACATCGCTCCTGGTTAGCTTCACCATCAACCGTGCTGCCGAGCAATTAGAGGCCACGTTGATAAAGTGGCTGGACGACTACAGCAAATGACACAGTGTTCTCGAAGCTCGCAAGACTGACAACTGAGCAGCAGCTCATGCTTCATTCATTTACTTTACGCACACAAACTTTGTAGAATGGACTTAGAAATGAGAACTTAAGTTCAAGGGATTGCTTTAGTTTAACAAATAAAATGTTTGTAATTCAATATAAGGCATGCAGCAGTAAGATAGGAACCTTTCAAAGTAAAAAAAAAAGCTTTCTTTTGTGTTAATTTGAATGTTTATTTAGTACCAACCAAGGACCTGTACTGATTGGAGCTGTCAAAGCCACACTACAGTGGTTTAAGGCTCGTCTCTGAGTTTTACCCAGCTACGCAGCATCCCCAGTCTGCAGACCTGACCCACTGGGACTGAAAAACCAGCTCAGCAGGGTCACAATGTGTCGTCTTTGGCTACATCTTCCGGCGACACCTGCCCGCCCGTAATCACAGTTAGAGACTAAACCTCCCCCTGATCTGTGGCTGTGTGTCACACGTTAAATCCTCTAATCTTCTCCTTTGTTCTCTGTCACCCTCAATTAGTTACGTACCAAGAGTCAGCGCGAAGAAAGCGTGTGCTGTGTGTGAGTGTGCAAGTACATGCCTGTGCTCAAATACCTCAATTACCATTAACTGCTGTATGCGTTTATGTGTCTAAGAAGCCGGTTACAATAAGCGAGCGTGCATGGCGATTATTGTTGAACTAATTAGTCGACAGAAAATTAAATCAAATCCATTTTGATAACTGATTAATTGTCTGAGACACTTTTTTTGTCAACAAAAGTGCCCCAAAATACACTGGATCCAGCTAATGATGTAAACTCGGACTGTGAGAAATTGTGATTGGTTTTTGTTGCCATTTCTTCTGAAAATTTGTAACATCAGTAATAACAATAATAATAATTAGCAGTTTAATCAAAAATGAAAATTAAAAACTAATTCTATGTCGAAAAAGTGATGCAAGCAAAAAGACAGGAAATCGTAGCATAAATGTAAAGATTCTCCGGACATGCGCAAACACACATTCACCTGACAGAGATTTGTAGCTGATATTTATCTTTATTTCATTTTTGCCGTCAAGTATATGCAGTTAGGCTGTGTCTGATTGATCTCGTGATATGAGTGCCTTGATTAAGAACTGTAAGCGTCTGGACTGAATCACAACTTTCTTTATCTCTTCATCCCATTTATTCTGTGTCTGTAAACCCTCTTCTATTCTTAACAATAGGATTTCACTATAAATAGGTCTGAACAAGTTGAAGCTCACCTGTTCAAGCTGTAACTAATCACAGAACCGTCTTGGCCCATGAGGTGACATGGGATGAGCAGGCGTGCTGGTATGTTGGACTGAAAGATGTAAAAAGGGGTGAACGAAAAAACACAAATGATTTTGGATACTGGCCCAGTTTGTGAAAGGCTGTTTTCTAAATCAAAAGCTGTTGATTGCAGTTTCAGGATGTTTTTGCAGTGCATTTCTGATGTACTTTATTAAGCTCAGACATTCAGGGCTGACAGAAGAGGCATAGTAGGTCAGAGAATTTTAATTTTGTGAATTTGTGTGCACAATAATGCAGAGTGTGCACGGCACCTTTTTCTGGGTTTGGTGTTTTCAGGCAATTGTTGACAAAAGCTGCTATAATTTACAGGGAAAACAATGCTGTATTATGCAGACCAGGGACACTCAAGACTGGAGTAACTGGGAAATGAATGCAGGCCAAATTTATGTGCTTGTGTTCAAGAGGGCAAGCAGCTCCGGAGCATGTTTGTTAAAGCCTTTGGATGAGGCTCCAAAATGCTTGGCTCCTTTTCAAATGCCGGTTCGCTTGCTGATAATAGAGACAGATTTTTGATGCCGCTGCCAATTTGTTGTTATACAAAAAGATACGCGTTTAGATATCCAGTCAAAAAGTGTGGCATACAGGCTTCGCTGAAGAAAAATACACAAATCCAAATGATTTATCATCTGGATGCTATTAATTTAACCTATGGAGTCTTACTCAATAATTAATGTCTATTGGCATGTGACCCTATATGCCATACAGTAAACAGCATGTCTCATAACTATGTATGAGATCTTTAGTCAGCTAATATATGGCTGAAAGGCTCAGAGACAAGCCCTGGGTCTTAATAAATCAGCCATATCTAATGAACCCCCTAATTGTGATTTACAGCCAGCATGCCCAGTGCTGTGATGGAGAGTCAAACAGCTGAATAGAGAGAGAGAGGGAGCGTACAGAGGGCGAGAATCGTCCAGTGGCACCAGGCATAAAAGAAACGCTGCTTTATTAAAAACGTTGCTCCCTTCCAGCAACTGTGAAATTCTTGCGCGGGTCTCATGAGACCTTTGTCCAGATATGTTACTTAATGCGATAAAAATCAAGCAGCTGGATGAGTAACCGTTGCACTCAAGTCCAGCCACGAACAGAGAGAGCAGGAGAAGGATATTTATACATTCACATAAAGTAATCCACCCATTCAAAGTTCTTTTTTGCAAATTATTTTGATTCGTTGCCCGTGGTTATTTTGCTTTCCAGTGGAAGCAGTACTATACCATCTTCTTCTTCTTCTCCTCCTCTTTTTACGACTGTACAAGCCTTTTCCTGTCCGTTCCAAACTAATTGAAAGCATGCTTCATGTTGCTTCTGTGCCTGAATACTCATATCATCACTGGCCCTTCAGATAAACAAATGTAAGATGTATTTTATTATATTATGCACAATTGCCAGACTTTCCATACTTGACATCAGTCTTTTTGGAATGAGCAACCCCACCTGAGTCTTAAATATTTGCCCTGATTCAAGGACTTAAGACATTGTGAATATCGACTGCTGTGATTGGCTAGATCAAGAACCCAGTTTGAAGTTAGGCCTTGTGCACCATGAACAATGTGTATTCTTTGCAGGTAGAACAATGGATACCTTGTGCAATTTAAAGAGGCTCTGACTTCGCGGCACACACTCACACCTCTCGACACTCAAGGCTGTGACTGTGTGCATTTGTATATGTGTTTTTGCATGCTCAAGCTTATCTTTATATTCCAGAGAAACATGCACTGTGACTTATTCAGTTTGCCTGCCTGTTTTCTTCTCAGCTGGTGTAAACCAGCTATGGAGCTGTCTCTCCAGCATTTCATCTCTCTCTGCACTACAAGTGTTTATTGACTATAGGCTTCTCGTCTGTGGTATCAAATATATCTTATCAATTCACATATAACTGTCTCAAATGATATAACCGATCTCCCACAGTACACACACATATAGCTACAGTGCTCATGTACACTCTATAGCTTCTGCCAGACCAGAAGACACACATACAGAAAGGATTAGTCTGGATTGTGACAGCTTGACATGCTGGGTGACACTGACATGACTCTAACCGCCAAGTAACACAAGAGAAGAGCAGAAGTTTTCATGGTGCTCAACTGCTGGTTCACCAATAGTTTACTTACTTGACTTCCACATTCAAATCAACCTTGGCACAACTGCATAAATACAGTTAAGTTGTTATGTAAATAAAACATGCAGCATTTTCATATTTTGCATACTTAGGAAAAGTAGCCAGCAGTCTTTCTTATGAAAAACTGATGGCAAGGAAGTTTGAAAGTAAATAAAGGCAAAAAGGAAATGTTTTTATTGCTGTTTTTTATTGTCAAAGTAAATCACAGAGTGTAAAAATGAGAAAACTGGACAGAGAAACAAAGGAATGAAGAGTTTAAAATGCTCAGAAAGCAGCACTGAAAACTTCACTGCTGGTACCTTCAATGTAAAGGTCAGGCACCACAAATACAGATATGACTGAGAGAATACTACCTGCTGTAAAGGATGAGGAAACCATACAAAATGTGACTCAGCGAGAAGACAATTTGTCATTGCTTTTTACTCTTGCACTTTCCAGAGCATTTAGGTAAGAGTATCACATAAGTGTCTGATATATTAAAAATGTAACAAACATTCCCACCATCTCTACACCATCTCCTGGCATATCTGTATATGTTATACACTGCCAAAACGAGTAGCAATAAAGCCCTGTGTCCTTAGCAAAGATGACTTGGTAGGGCCATCTGTACACATTATGCATTCACAACAGTCAATAATTGAATAAAAATACGTTGTTTATTGACCGACTGAAAGTAGCATGCCTCTGAATAATGCAGTCATTTCATGCTAACAAATCCTCAAAGCTCCTTCTCAGATAGCGAACAAAGCTCATTGTCAGAGGATAGAGAGGCAACCGGGATTACAATGGGGGCATGCAGTGAAACGACTTGTCAGTCCTAATCTGGGATTAGCAGGCTTTCACGCCTCCTGGGTGCCCTAAAAGCCACCTGTTTGGACACTCCTGCAGATGATGTGAAGCTCTAGAGCTCCTTGTTTGATTCTAATTCTTTTGTTTGCATCAAAGTTTTAAAGGATTTTGCTTTTTCATTATGATGATACAATCTAACATAGAAGTATTAAAAAAAAACCCAAAACACTATTAATGATAATCTGCTAAAATAGAAGTTGTGCAATCATTAATTGAGATTATCTGGTCCTTTGCAGGGTGCTATATCTGGGTATTTGCACTGATTATGTCTTTTCACCATTGTGACCAAAATTGTTCTGAACATTTCTTGTTCTTTAGGTTTGCAGTGATTTATTTCCTAATTAAGAATATTTTTGTGACATGTTATGTTGTGCTTTTCCATTTTATGCAACATCATATAGATGATGGAAACTAAGAATTGACATCTGACAAAACTGTTTTCCAATCTTATTTCTGAGAGTTTAGTTCTTCTGTTCCATCACATCCTTTTAACTTCACGTTTTTATGAATTATAACTTTGGATCAGGGGTAGACAAACATGGGACATGGATGTCTGATGATTGTTTTCAGCTTTGGTGAGACCCTCGAGTCCCAACATTACTTATTGAAGCCCACTTTTTTTTTTCCTGCTGCTTGCCTCAGGGCTAATGTGATCACTCATGTGTGAGGGCAGCTGTTGTATCGCCACAAGCTTCTGTGATAACGTTCTATTGCTGTTGTCACCCTGAAATATACTTTTGAAACTTAATCCTTTGGAAAACTAACCCTATTTGATTGCTTCATCTGCTTGACTTATTTGATGTAGTAAATATAATTGCGTTCTTTTGTTTAATTTATAATCACACCCAGTTGCATCTGCACAAACTGATACACTTTAATATTGAGTGAGTTTTTAAGGATGAGTTCAAATACAGTTCATGGCTTTTTTCCTTGAAAAGAGGCAATTCATAGTTTCATCTATATTCTTAAGATAATTGGATTCACCCTTGTTTACAGCTTCTGCGGAGGTCAAAGCACAACAAGGCTTAAAACTTGTGCAACAAGCTTATTTGTCCATCACAGGGGAGTTATGTTCATCTCCAAAGAGGTCAAAGGTAACTGGTGGCTTCCAGAAGTCAAAGTTAATTGGTGGCTTCAAGTGGTGCCATCAGGTCCCGCAGATGTACAGTGTAATACCTTCTACATGGTGTTCGTCAAATGGCAACCTGTGTGTGCTTTAAGCTGAGAGGTGAAAAGAGTTTAGTAGACAGAGAGGTAATGGAGAGAAGGATAGCAGCCAATACATGTTGGTCTAGAGATTTAAATAAATAAAGAGAATACATACAAATTTATGTTGATCTTCAAGGGTCTTCAGATAATTGTTATTGGAATGAAAGCTGTTTGGGTGTTGTTGTTTTTTTTTAGTTTTTTTTTTAGAACAATAGAATTGTTCTATTTCTGCACATTATTATGCTGATGATGCACAGCTGTTCAAAGGCAAAGGCATCCAAAAGCAGGAGTAAGTAAAATGTATTAAATATCTTGCAATATTGCAAGAGTGTGTTTAATAGCAGTCTTTTTCTTAATAGTTTTTGCTATCTTATAACATATAGATGTACTTCTATATGTACTTCTATAGTGCTGCAGTATTTGTTACTATTCATTTTTAAGTACAGTTATGTCTGCTGTTTGAGTTTGTCTGTTAATATGATATGATATGCCTATATTGTGAGGCATACCTTGTGATTATGAGACAAAATGTTCACACTGACCAGGACTTCTAACTACTGTGAGTGAGGGGCAGCAGACAAACAGTCCCTTTGAGCCACTGAGTGTTGACTTTGGTCTTCAATGGTCTCTTCATTGGTTTACTCTGTATCGTTGCCATGAAGTAGATAAATGTATATGTGTGCTGTATTTGTGTTACCTAGGGGTGTGTTCACACGCCAGGAAAAATAAAAAGCACAAGGGAGGGTGTTGGTCACTAAGGCCACTCTGGATTTCTGGGGGTCTGCGGTTTTAGTCCGGCATCATCGAGGTACAGAGACTGAACACAGAGACCCAGAGCACAGTGAAGTGTGTTTATGCCCACTCGACAAACGATGCATTCATAATTCGGTAATGGTTCCAGCTTTGGATTTGATTAAGATTTTCCATCAGCAGGACTAATGGAGACATCAAACCCTGTATTTGCTCGAGGTGTCCATTTGATGATGGACAAAATCCTTAAACAGCAAACTTTGTCCATGCTGGGAGTATTAAAATATTTTCTTTCCACATTTTCATGAGGTAGTAAGTATTTTTTTGTGAATTTATAATTAATTTTTTATAATTTTAAATCTTTCCTTTTACTGTTTTAACTGTTGCTGTGATATAAAATCTATTCAACTGTTAAAACTGTTCTCATGATAATATGTTGTAAAATGTTTTTTTACATAAACATTTATTATGCCATGTTACTGGTGAAGTACATGTTATTTAAATAATACAAATCTGTCAAATCTTGTTTTTCTGTTTTTATTATAAATTTTGAGTGGCTGAATTGACAGATTGTATGTAGCATTTCATAGTTCTGACTTAACTGTCTTGAACTAGTTTGATAACATCCTCACCATATTATGGAAGGTAAAAATTTCATTCTGCCTGAAAGAATAGCTTATAACCAATAAACAGCCATTAAAGGCCATCTCCCAGTGGTGCATCTAGTGCAATATGTTTGTGTGACTGACCTGCTGACTAATGTATTTGCTTTATTGTGGTATGTCTATGGTGCACCTTACAGACGTCATGTGTCATGCAAACTATGGTTGTCGTACTCTCATATCATCTTCCAGATTTATGGTTGTCTGGACAGCAGTGGTAGTGGTGACTGTTGGCTGATAGGAATAAAAAGGTTATATATAGGTTTTCTCTGTTTTCTTCGTAATTTGTTTTAACTGGCGATTCTAATTTGGAAGTAAGCATGGACATGATGTGCATGGCTGTCTGTCTGTCTGTGTTGGCCCTGTCAGAAAAATAATTTTTAACATTGCCAGCAAAATGTGGTATATTTGGTATGTAAACTGTATACCAAAAGCTTCACCACTTGACGCACCTCTAGTTTATTAGTGTTCCTGCAAATGTCCCAGACGTTCTTTGGCTTAAACAAACTACTAAATTGTTACTCTTCACCGTAATAAAGCAATTTTTTGGAAATAATATGCAACATGTGGCTGTCATGGACAAAATTTGATGGCATCTGCCCATACAGAGAAAATGTTGTTGTTTAAATTAATTTAGCGCTGAAAAAATGCTAATATATATTTTTTTAATCTGTTAGATTATATTCTTACAGTTTAGAATCGCATCAGTCTATTAAATCAGAGGTAAACTTGTACTGTGTACCTTGCCTAAATGCTGCTCCTACCCATCCCCTCTGAGTGCCTTGTGGTTGTAAATATTTTCTAACGAGGTAAATACTATAGAGCGCCTCAGTGTAACATACTGACGGTCACACAATAAGTTCTGTTTGCCTGAGATTTGTGGAAGGATTTGGTTGTGATGGCTGATTGATGCAGATACTGT
This sequence comes from Ptychochromis oligacanthus, assembly GCA_015103295.1. Taxonomy (NCBI): domain Eukaryota; kingdom Metazoa; phylum Chordata; class Actinopteri; order Cichliformes; family Cichlidae; genus Ptychochromis; species Ptychochromis oligacanthus. Next base: position 1,303 of record VVAS01110814.1, on the reverse strand, counting down.
TGTGACCCGACAGTTGTGCACAGCATCCGCCCACTGCCTACCTTCTTTCATTGTTTCACTTAAGTCACAAAAAGGTCAGAGGATACCTGCCTTTGCATGCGGTGCACAACTACAGCATTGAATTAGAGCAGCTACTTGTTGGCTCTGCTGGCCACGCAGCTACAGAGCTGCCTCTGTAAGTGAAATCCAATGGGTTGGAATTTCAAAAAACAAAACTGCTTTTCTTGCTATTAAGCCAGTGATGAAACTGGCTGGTTTGAGGGGGTAGCTGGTGCTGCTACTGAGCTTTTCTATTTTGGGCAAAAGACCCATGATGAGGGAATCTCTGGGAGAAAACAGGGCACCGTGTGTGTGTTCACATTCCACATGTCTGACCTATGACAGTGCCCTCTTTTTGCAGCACTCTGCGATGATCTAATGAGAGTCCAGACAGACTTAAGAGTTAGGAGCTGGGAGAGTTGTTCTCACACCAATTCTCCCCTCTTTTTTTTTGGCCATATTTGTTTATCCAGTGAAATAAACTGAGTACACATTCTTTTGAGCATTACCCATTCAAACCTGTGAACTCTGAATGCACATAATTGACAGCAACTAAACAATTAACTTCAGCAACTACATTTTTTAACAAAGTGAGGTAACAAAATCAAGTTTGGTTATTGCTGGTTGTATTTGTTTAGATTTTGACGCAAACACAATCTTTCTTAAGACTCCCTCAACTTTATGACAGTTCAACAATAAACTGCTGGAGTAGCTTTTTATTGAATATTTCTGGTTTGTGTCAGCTGATGTTATTTTTTAATCTACTTTCATTTTTGACAGTGATAGCATTGTATTGAAAAGTAAATATTTCGTGGTGATTAGGCTAAAACTCAGTCACCCGGCTTGAAAACAAACTCCTGGAGCTTAGTCAGACTAACTTGGAAATGAAATATGGGCAAATGCTAAAATTATAACCAAAACTATCAGTTGCAAACATCTGTCACAATTTGCAACCTTGACCAACTTTAAAGACTTTACTTGGCTCATACAGTTTTTTATGTGTGTGTGTGTGTGTGTGTGTGTTTTTTTTAAGTATTAATGTTGTCATGGGTGTTTTAAGTGTGGTTTAATCATCCAGATAAAATGCTAAACTAGCAGACTGCTCAGTTCTTAGCATTAAGCACATTTTCCTGGTAATATACCCCTGTGTTACTTTGGTAAGTTTAAAACTGATATTACACATAGACATGATGGAGAAAAACTACAAAATGGTATTGTGAGAATGCCACAGATAATGTCTTTTTTTTTTTTTTTGTGCAGATTT
>VVAS01110813.1:0-11348 GCA_015103295.1 Ptychochromis oligacanthus | reverse complement strand
TGATTGTTGGGGTTCTCTGTCCAATATTTTAGGGTCTTTACCCTAACATATAAAGCGCCATGAGGTGACTGTTGTTGTGATTTGGCGCTATATAAATAAATAAATTGAAAATAAATTGAAATTCTGATGCTGTGCATTGTGGACAAACATCTCCACTCTGGTCTTGTCTGTCCAAAGGACATTGTTCCAGAAGTCTTGTGGTTTGTTCAGATGCAGCTTTGCAGACCTAAGCCGTGTTGCTATGATCTTTTTAGAGAGAAGAAGCTTTCTCCTGGAAACCCTTTCAAATAAGCCATACTTGTTCAGTCTTTTTCTAATTGTGCTGTCATGACCTTTAACATTAACATGCTAACTGAGGCCTTTAGAGTTTCAGTTGTAGCTCTTGGGTTTTTTGCAGTTTCTCTGAGCATTGCACAGTCTGACCTTGGGGTGAATTTGCTGGGATGTCCACTCCTGGGATTTTGAACACCACATTTTGAAGCCTTAGTGTGTTTTGACCTCTCTCAGGTTTGTTATTTTTGTGAGCCTTGAGGGTGGAGTGCTAAGTTATCAGCTAGCAAGCGTGGTTAGCAAGCTGCATCTATAAACTGTAAGAGGGCAGCACACAGACAGATACCTGTTAACAAATGCTGAGTAACAGACTAATAAAATATTAGAATTTAACTTATTACAGACTTCTTGGTTGGTCTGTACTGCACAGTAATCCATATTTTTTGTGTCCTAATTCCATTAAAAATGCCCCAAAAAAACACCAACAACAGCACAAACAGACAACTTTAAGCATTAACCTTAAGCCTTACCAGTATCCAAATGGGTGAGTTATTAAAAAAGAAATCACCCACCCAACTGTTATCATTAAGGTGGAACTATCCATAAAGAGCCATAGTTGAAATTTTTGTTTGTATTCCATGAGCCAGTCTATTGATTTGGTTTAAGGATTGAGTGCATGGCTAAAGAGGTGGTGTGAACATAACTATAACTTTATTTTGTAGTTTAATGATTAATAAAGAATAATAATTCATTTCAGCCCTTCTTATAATTGGCCTTAACCTGTTAGTTTTATTTACATGTGGAGGACTGCTGGAGGGCATAAAGGGGAAAAACTGAGTTGGATGGGCAAAGAAGTGCGAGTGCTGGATGATAGTACGCCCACATAGATGTGAAAAGACTCCACCAATGAAATATCTGCCAGGCAAGAATTCAGTAGAAGAGAGGCTCCTTTGTTTTGGTCATCTTTTTTTGTTCTCATGTGGCTGGTTGGCATGTTTGTGTGTGTACAGGCTACAGGCCAGATAACTATCAGCGTATTGTTTTGTGTTCATTTAGCCTGGGAACCTTGGTGCTATTTATAAGTCTGCATTCCTCACTTTTACTCTGTTAACCTTATTTTGCTTTAGCCTGCTTGTAGTGTGTGTGTGTGTGTGTGTGTGTGTGTGTGTGTGTGTGTGTGTGTGTGTGTGTGTGTGTGTGTGTGTGTGTGTGTGTTGAACTGTGGCTCCGTGCTGTGTTCTGATTAGAAACAGATGAAACTGACGCTCACATATGCTAGCCGAGTAAGTCCAGTTCCTTTGTGTTGGCTGAGATCCCTCCCTGCTAAATGGCTGGAAACCGGTAGTGGTCTAAAAATAGCCCAGAACACAGCTAAGAATAGCCATGACGGGCAGTGAGTGTGTGTGACTGTGGTTTGCTGTGAATGACTGAGTGTGTGCGTATAACTGCTTGAACCACAGGAGGAAAATAAAGAATAGGAAGAGAAGCAACTTCAGCCTGAGTAACCACGTCTAAGTTCCCCACAACCTCCTCCTCCTCTTCCCTCCTTCCTTTTTCCCCTCTCTGACCAGTCCAGCACATATCTAACCAGAGGAAGTGGAGGAGTAGATGTAAAAATGTGTCCAGTATTTATATACACACTCAAATGTCCTTTTTTCATTGTTCAGTTCAGCAGTGGTGGAAGAAAAACTCAGATCCTTAAGTAAAAGTAACAACAGTGCAGAAGCACTCATTTAATTTAATGCTAATACAAAAATGTAAATAGTGTCCACCAAAATAACAGCAGAGTGAAACTGGCATTATATTACTGTGTCATGCTACTTTACACATTTAAATTTCAGGATGTCCAAAACGTTTTTAAATAATATGAAGGTATGTTAACAGTGGATGGAAATTTCACTGTGCTCTTAATACAGTTTTTGGTGCATGTAACATTTCAATATCTATAAAAAAAACATACATCTATAAACTATTGGTACATACACTTTATGTAATTTTGCCTCTGTACACCACCACAATGGTTTTGCAATGAAACAAGAGTAACATTGCATAAGTGTAACATATTCCTTTCTGTTTCACACACTCAAAAGTAATTAGAAAATTGACTGATTAGCAGTTCCATGGCCAGATGTGGCCTGATTTCTTAGTTTTTCATGGCAAATGATATGTCAGGAATTTATTCTCAATCCTTAGTTATGCTACATTTTTAAAAAGAAGGAATCCTCTGGGCAGCACAGTGGTGCGGTGGGCAGAACCATTGCCTCACAGCAACAAGGTCCTGGGTTCAAATCTACCAGCTGGCTGGGGCCTTTCTGTGTGGAGTTTGCATGTTCTCTCCAGGTACTCTGGCTTCCTAGCACAGTCCAAAGACATGCATGTAAGGTTAACTGGTGATTCTAAATTGGCCGGAGGTGTGGATGTGAATGGTTGTCTGTGTCTCTGTGTTAACCCTGCGATGGACCCTGTGTAGCCAGCCTCTCAGCTAGGATAGGAGCCAGCCCCTGCTGGATCATTTGGCTAAAAAAAACCAAAAACAACATGCCTATCAGAGAGAGTAGAAACTCTGGGGGTGATGAAACCAGCAATTTGCAGCATTCTTTAAAAGAAGGGCTGGTCAGCTTTGCTTTGCTGTACATAGCACAACATGATGTCTGATTCTACAGTTAGTAAAGTAGCCACTGTAAAGGTGACAAAGATGCTTAATGATATTAATTTTCCAATACAGCCGCATCCTGTTGGAATGTTTCCCATCCCCTCAGCTGTCTCTACCTAAAGTTCCCACTGTCTCTGAAAATACTATGGAAGACTAAAGTTGATAGCAGAATTCATTCCTTGGTGAAAAAAGATGGAGGCAGTCTTATGGCACGGGCATGTATGGCATCTAATGGAACCAGTGCTTATTGACAGTAATGCTACTTCCATTGTTACTGTCAATGGAAGTAGCAGGACAAATTCTAAGGTGTATGAAGCTATACTTACTCCTCAGTCCAGTGCTGCAAAACTGATAGTACAGATGGTGATAGAAAGGTGTCAGAATATTGCAGCCTGCCACGTAGCTGCAAACCAGACACAGTGCTTCTGCTGACCCCTTTCTACTGCTAAAAGCACCTACAATGGCCATGAGAGGATCAAACAGCTGAGCAATGGAGCACATGAATCAGTAAAACTTACTAAAACATTCACCTCATGGTGGTGCTACTGCAAAAACATCAGAATCTGTAGGATTCATCCTCTTGGGAACATGAATATATGCAGTCATTTTATGAATCACAATCCACTGAATAAGTTTGACTTCAAAATTTTTTTGTACAGTTTTACTTCAGCCTGCATAAATGGACTATAAATGGACACTGTTTAATCCCATAACTCCACTAACATTATTTTCCAGAGGGAAAAGATATGCTGCTAGGTATTCATAGAGAATTTAGGGGTACAGGGAAAGTTTGTTTGCTACATTTCCAGTGTTTATAGTTGACATGCAAAAAAAAAATACACAAGCAGGTACAGAATCCAGTAAATATAAACCTTTCCAGTAACAAATGTTGACTTCAGGGCTGAAAAATGAAGCCAGTGCCGAATGCAGTTCCTTTACTGGCCTCTAGAAAATGTCTCTAAAAGCACGTCATTCCCCATAGACCCCCATGTTAAAATGGCCAACTTCAGCCACAGAAGTAACACATTTACTCATGATGGCTGTATAGAACCTATTTCTTTAGGAAATTATGAGGAAAGTTTCCTGGAAATTAGTGGAAAGTGTGGGATGAATAATTTGAACTGTTGTTTCTTGTGTCTTTGTACATAATGTAGGTCTGATAAACACAGGCCTTTCTAATTTGGGACAAAAGTTCCAACTGCTGCCTGAGCCGTAGCAGCGGGATGGCGTAAAAGCTGCATGTCATGTTCCTTGGCACATGCTCACTTTCAGAGCAACTGTACGCACACACACACACATGCATACATCAGAGCATCATCTGATGTGGAAGAGAAGGAGACCACCCACGAAAAAAGAGAGCAGTGGAAGTGAGTGAAGCCAAAAAGAGAAAACAGAATCGATGGAAAAGCAAAGCAGTGAGGGTGGAGTTGGAGGTGTGGATGGATTTGGGTGGGGGGGACAGGCAGCTGAAGTGATATTATAGCATCTCCCCTCCCTCCTTCCCTCTTCAGCTGTCTCCCACTGTGTTGTGAATGCCAAGACAGGAAGCTGTTCAAACCACCTGCCAACACACACATTTAACCCTGACAAACACACATTTCACATCAGTGGTTGAAAGTAATGAAGAGCTAAGAACACATACTTAAGTATTTTCATTATTATGTGAAGGCTATGATATTGTTCACTAAACTGTACAGCAGTCACAGCGCGCTCCAGAAGTCTGGTACTTTGGATTGATTTTGATTGTTTTGACACTTTATGCTGTTGAAAACACGACGAGACTAAAGATTTCATTTCATGCTATTTGTATGCAAACACATTTTGTCATTTTGTACAAATCGCCATTATCATGTTTAGTAGCAAAAACTTCAAATTTCACTCTACTGTTGGCATACATTGGTGTGGCACTATGCAGCTGAACTCATCATACAGAGAAAATGCAGTTGTTGCTGAAGCAAATGCAAAATTGGTGTTCTATAAACCAAAAGCTGCTGTTGATCCTGAGGATAAAGCACAAACATTAAGGGAAAAGTTCTACAATTGCCAAAATTTTTCTACAATTTTGGCAATCTGGAATCTTCAGATGTCTTTCTTTGAGTGGCCAAAAGTCCAAAACCCCAAAACCCCCAAATGTTCAATACAGTAATTAGAAAATCCTCACATTTGAGAAGTTAGAAGCAGACTTCCTACTTCTCCAGGACAGATATTATATTTGTGACGTCGTCTGACAAAATCATCAGATGATGCACAAGTTAATCATCACAGAAAGAAAGTTAGGTGTTTCTCACAAAATACGCAAATTCTCTTTGGCTGCTGTGGTTCACTGAATAGTACAGAAGTTGTGCCTCACTTGAAGCTAGAGCAAAAACGCCTATTCATTTTTTGCTTATGGTGCTTCTGGGCTAAAAAAAGTCACTAAATGTTAAAATGTTTACAACAGTGAGGTGAACAAAGAACCTTAGTGGACACCCTGCACTGATTTTACAGCATTGTCTGACAAAATCAGCTTCACTGCCCTTCCACATGTATACATGCATGAGGCAGGAAGGGTACAACTCCCCAAACAGGACAGATCAGTGACAACAGATATGATTAATTCTGAAACAGCATGAAAGCTGGGGTGGAGGTGGGTTGCAAAGCGGCTGTCACGTGCAGCAACTGTAGGCAAGCCAAAGCAGCTTAAATGGTGTGTGCTGCATAAGATTTGCCAGCGGGATTTGTAGAAGGGTATGAGCTGAGCCATCAGTTGACATTGTTGCCAAAGCTTGACTGCACGGCATACCTGAACTACCTCTGTGCTCGATGTTTGTTAGACAAACATCTACAGGTGGGATTTCTGTCAGAGAAAAGAAGCTGCAGACAAAGCAGCTGCTCCTGGGGTTTGAACCAATGTCACCACTGAAGGCTGGTTAGCAAGCTTGGCTGCTAATGCTTTGTGTAAAATTTGTGGGGCCTTTTGAAATGGTGGAAAAGGCTTTTGTGTGTTTCTTTGTCAGCTGGTCACCTGCAAATCTTCTTAACAACAATCTCCTCATCTTGCATTGTCTTGTTTCTCCCCATGATCACTTATTCTTATTTTCCAAGAATGTGTGTGTGTGTGTGTCTTTTCTCTTCTTGTTCCCTATAAACACTTTATCCACATAACCCTGGTGCTGCAGCCTCAGAGGCTGATTGTACAGATGATTGTGCAGACTGCCAATTACTCATCAGGTTATTGTCATTATTACAGAAGCAATTTTTCCTGAGATAATTACTGAGATTGATTTATCACCCAGCCCTAATTACAACTTTGTTTTTCTTCATCCTCTTACATTAATCATTCCACAACCCCTTTGGAGTTATCGAAACCTTAAATCTGAAACCACCAGACTAACTACTACTAGCTTCAACAGTTGAATGCTGCTTACAGATGTAATATCAACCACAGAGGGGCATTTTACTGCAGAATGAGGGCTTTTTAATACCTCTACTTTACATTAAGTTCCCATTTTATTGCAGGAAAACATGTAATGAAGTATTTTTAGTTTGCTACTTTTAAGTTAATAATATGAGTAATACTTCCACCTGGCTTCATCACATTCAGGCTCTGTTTCCACTGAAAAAGTGAAGAGGGTGTAATGTAGTAACACTGTGTGCTCTGTGTGTGTTTGAAGAGGGAAAAGTAGGCTAGCGGAGTCGGCTTTATGTTTTAATAGAGCAGCCAGACTGACAGATTGTGAGGGAGGGATGGGAGTGACGAGGAGCGCTGCGGAGCACACAAGCAAAAAATAGCCTTCTACGGCCATCCTTCCAGGAGCCACGCTAGCATTGGTGGTAGCTGCCTCACCCCCCCTCTCACCGCAGACCCTACCCTTACTCCCCCCTCCCATCTAAAGCAAAACAGGTGGACATGACTGGGATGAGTGGGATTTCTGCTCCAACCGTGTGTGTGTGTGTGTGTGTGTGTGTGTGTGGTTAAGAGATACTGCTGCAGTCATCCAGTGACAGACTGAGACTGGACTAATGGGCTGTGAAGTGCTGAAGCAGGCCACAGAGACCCAAACCGCATACTGTACAACACACCCATCCACACACACCCACACACCCACTCACAGACACACATACACACACACACCATCATCATCATCATCTGATACCTGTGTAAGAGGAGAAACAGATTTCACAATATCCACATGAAGCATCTGATGTTTGAGTCACACACACACACACACACACACACACAAACACACGCGACATATCCACATTTAATTCTGTTTATTCTTCACACATAAAACAAATATAAAAAGTCAAAGAAATATAACTTTTTGTAAATTTTATCACACTGTGGTAAACACGTGTCAGGTCTGATTGTACAGTTCCTGTTTCAAACTCACTGCTGTCTGGATTCTAAAAGTTAGTGTTGAGTCTGTGGACTCTCACTGGTCGGATATCTGCTCACTTGGCGCCCTCTTGTGGTTGGCATTGTTTGTTCCAAGTTTAACCTCGTCTTCTTTTTCCTATTTTTACATATTCTCAAAGATAAGAGCTGCACCAGGACCACAAAGATGATTTTTTTTAGTCATTAATTTCTTTTAATGCAAAACGTTCTCAGGGCAGACTAACTGACCACGTAACTGCAGCCCTGTGTGGGTTTATATCCAGGGCCTTTAATCTATAACAAAGCATCATATTTAGTTGATGTAATCACATGTTTTATAGGTAAAGTTGTAGAACTATTAATTGCAATAGTCATAAGTAGTCACAGTTTACCTTATGGTACACTTATAATATGTAGTAAGCTGTACTTTGTATCACATCAGGTACAGCTAGAAAAAAGTGTTGTTCATTCGATAGTGAATAACCATAGTCACTATAAACACTTTACACCTACATTATGGTCCAATTAAAAACCATGTGTAATGCCTTTAGATCCAAAATACTACACGTTTTATACCATTATATCAAACTTCCATCCATCCATCCATTCTCTTCCGCTTATCCAACTCAGGGTCGCGGGTATATCAAACTTATTCTTTAAAATAGTGAGACAAAACACTGAGTACGATGCATTTATGGGTCTTTATTTAACATAGTTTCACTTTTTTAAAGGGTCATTTGTTGCTGATTTGAAGGAAACTGTATCATAAACAGAAGTCAAACCACATCAGGTCACGTGGTCTCAATACGTTCTTTGTAGCCTGAGTGGTGTTTAAAGTCCTGTGCAGTTTGTAGGCGGTACACTCTGCTCCCATGCAGGTTAACCCAACTTATGTCACTGTCTGACCCCTGTAGCCTATTATTAGCTGAAAGTTAGGGTGGGGAAGCCACCAGGACATTAGATCTTTATTAAACGTTCCTTAGACTCTCACAGAATGTAATTTGCAACAATTCACAACAGTACAGTTTTGTTTTTATTTTTCACATTTCTGGAGGGATATTTTGGCTATTTGTTACTATGTTATATGTAACATACTTATTGTATAGACAGATATTAACAATATAGAATGTAGTTTAAAAAACTTTGATCAGAGAAGTAGATTATCATACGTGTCGAAAGAACCGTGGTGGTAAAAAATTATGGATATTTTTACAGTACAGTTTTGTTGCAGTGTGTCACAAATTCCACTCTACCAAAGTCTACTGAGTGTCTAATGGTTTGAAACAAAGATCCAGTGTCATGGCAGGTTTCCTGACCTGACCTGATCTTAGGCTGCTGGGGTCAGACTGTCCTAAACTGTATGTAAGAAAAGGGCTGAAGTAACACTTACAAACTCTGAACAACATCGAGGCTACGGAGGAACGTGTGAAGTAATGATAATGTGACCTGATGTTTGACTCCAGTTTACAGTACAGTTTCCTTCTAATGCCCTGAAGTAAAGTGAAACTGTTAAACAAAGTCCCACTAAGTGTGTTGTCCTCTGAGCTAAGTTTAAGAATAGTATAATTTGGATCTCTGTTCACTATACACAGTTTAAAATTGGGTTATGATACAGATGTAAGGTGTCTGTTAAGACTATATTTACTATTTTATTTCCAGTTTTGTTGAATTTGATACACAGTATGCTCGTTACATCTTATTAGTGCACCATAAAACAAAATGTGACCTTTTTTTTTTATGCATGCAGAAGTGTGGTGTGAGGGACCGTGAGAAACAGTAAAAGTCATCCTGCTCTTTTTGTCTTCTTCTAACCAGACGCTGCGAAAAAAGGGTTTAAACGGCTGTGACAGCCCCGACATCGAGGCTGACGACTCTGCTGGCCAGAGCCCAGAGTTGGATGATAAATACCGGAAAATCAATGAAGACATTGACCTGATGATCAGCCGACAGAGGATCTGTGTATGTTCACACCTGCTTTTTTTTTAAATGTTGTGTAGTTTGGTTTTAGCAGCTTTCTGTTTCCTTCCCAGTGACTGACTGAGTGTTGTTGTTTTCTCTGCAGGGCCTGCCTCCCTCCAACTATGACATGGGAGTATCCATCCCAGGCAGTAATCAAGGTGGGCTGCTCTACTCCCACCAGGGCATAGGGGGCAGTCTAGGTAACCACAGCCTGCTGCCCATCTCTCACTCATCTCTGCAGAGAAACAGCATGTCCCCTCAGCGTCCTTCTAGCACCGGAAGTGCAGGTGTGTTTGTAGTCAGTTGCTTTATTTCAGTCAACAAATCCTCATCAGACCCTTTATTAAATGCTCACCTGTTTTGGACTATAACATACCTATAGCAGGCTCACAATGGGCCTTTGGGCACAGAAGCACAATTAGACCACACATAGTTTAAGCAAAGAGCCTGTGTCACCTTGCTTAACAAAATTCTGTGCATTTTCTTGTTATTTTTGGCCATCTAATAAACAAAAATATATTTAAGCTTCAGTAAATTAAACCCCAGCTTAAAAAATGGTTAAAATATTTTCACAGTCCAGGTGATTTTGCTTTGGTGGAAGGCCTAAGCCTTTCTGGTGTGTGCCAAATTTTTATGTGGAGAAAAAAAACTCTGTATTGGCCAAAATCTGGCCCAACGTTGACAGTTTGTAGGTTTTCTTAATGCCATCTGAGAGTTAAGAGCACAACTTAAAAAGTGAGTCAGCCTGTGCTTATTTATTTATTTATTTATTTTAATTTTCTTATTGTTTTTATTGTGGCAGTTTCTAACTTTCCTGTTACAAAATAACCATCAAGTCTGATGAGGAATGTTGGCCTGTGTCTGCTCTGGCCTCAAGAGCTAGCCATTCAGACGAGTCGGGGACTTTCAGCCCCTTAGATTCATGTTTTTACAGTCAATAGATATGCCAAGGCCATAAAAAAAAATCATTTTAGACTGACATATTTCCCACTAATGTGTCTGTTGTGGCTTTATGGGTCATGCTAAGTTTGTACTCTCCCAATGCAGTTATCAAAACCACCATTTTGCTAACTGCATTAGGTTCTCTTGAATCTAAAACCTCCTTTTCTTTGGTAGAAATTTCTTCTGAGCCTTATATATTGTGTGGATCTGAATAATTCTAAATGCCATGCACAGGTGAGCAACAAAACCCCAACTATAAACTGCAATGAAATCATTTGACTTGTGTTTCTGTGTCTGTCTGTAGGACTGATGGGTTCAGAGCTGTCGAGCACTGTCGTGTCCAGCGTGGGTAAGAATTCAAGTTCATCATTTCCTTCAGTCAGCAAATCAGACAGTTGACCAGTGACCAGTTCAATTTCTTGTTATTAAGTGTCTCATTAATAAAAATAAGAAATAAAGGCCATATTTAAATACTTACTGAACTTTATTATCAGATTAGAATAGAATAAACTCTAAACTGTCTTTGGGTCACCTAAATATCAAATCACATAAGATGTGAAGAGTAAGATAACAAAGCAGTCATCACTAACAAACAGAGATGAGGACATGTTGCATATTAGTCTGTTTAGGCCAGTAGGACATCTTTTAGAACAGCAAAGCATCTGCTGGGAGGGGCTCAACACTTACAGTCAGAAAGCAGAAACATATCAGAAGCTAAACTGAGCGTCAGTTTTTCTTCTCTCAAAATCAACAACATAAAATTCTCCTTTTAGACTAAGACAGCAATCAAGCAGCATGGCAGCCAGCTCTCAGAGGGCTTTGTCCACATTCTTCCACTCCCTCTGTTGTTGTTCAGCAGCTAAAAGTCTTTGCAATATAAAAATATTTCCTGAGTAATCAGCAAGCATGGCTAAAGCTAAGTTAACCATCTCCAGCTAAAAAAATGACCTTTACTTTGTTAGGAAACTTTGACACTGGACAGGAAAACCAACAAACATGTGACTTATATCTTAAGTGGGAAGATGTATGATGTGGATTGATTCCAGTGTTAGATGTTAGTGTTAGGGGTGGCTGTAGCTCAGGAGGTAGAGCAGGTCATCTACTAATCGGAAGGTTGGTGGTTCGATTCCTGGCTGTTCCAGTCTGCTCCGGTCTGCATGCCAAAGT
>VVAS01110811.1:0-15980 GCA_015103295.1 Ptychochromis oligacanthus | reverse complement strand
CTCCAAATTTAAATAAAGAAAAAAAAAGGGAATTGCCACTAACCCCCCCCCCCCCAAAAAACAACAAACAAACAAACAAACAAACAAACAAAAAACAAACAAACAAACAAACAAACAAACAAACAAAAAAAACATAAATGTTGTTTCTCTATTTCACAGCCATAAGCCACATTTGCAAGTGTTAAAATTTGGCTATATTAGGGAATTATTTTCACAGGGCAGTAATCATGGCTAGAAGACTAATCTGGTATCAAAGGGTACGTAAAAAGGAGACCTTTCATATGTTATACACTTCTTCTGACCAGCCACGTGTCATCCTTCACGGTGATATGACCCTTGAAACTTTACCCAAAATGCACTTTTTGAAATTTTCTTTTTTGAAATTATCAGAAAAAAAGATGCTTGATTCTCTTTCTCTTAACTTGGTGCAGCTTTGCTATTGAAACTATGATATATCTCATGATACTGGTTCTCAGGGTAGGTTATAGAGAAAATCGTGCAGAACAAAAATGTGATTTTGGCTTTAGATTGTGACACTTGGAGTGGGTGTAAAATTGATTTGGTTGTAGTTTTTAAAAGAGCTTTCATATGTTTTTCAGTCCTGAAAGTTTTATGTGGATATCCTCCTGTACGTATGAAGTTATGAGGGCTCAAAAAGCTGGAAACATACCACAAATTAGGAAGCATAAAATTTGACTCAGGCCTGTGAACTTTGAGGGCCTGAAACTTGGAAAAATATTCATAGAGCGCCAGTTAAATTTTGCACGGCTTCTCTGTACAAAAACATCAGCTGATTCTGAGTCAGACTTTGTTTACTTCATAAGGAATGATTAAATACTGTTTCAACACAGTAGTTCTGTTCCAAGCAAACTCCAAACACCAATATGGCACAAACTAACTAGCCAGCTAAGGCAGAAGTAGATGAATGACTCCCATGTTTTTTGAGGAATACCAGCTGTTTTTGTCCGTAGAGTCTGGAGGAGTGTAACAGGTTTACTTCGTTTTCGGAAAGAGCTGTCTGACTACAGCTAAAGCGGTGAAAACGGTTCTAAATACATTTAGTTAGAAACAAGCTGTTGAATAATAGTTTGAAGAAGGGGAAGCAGGAAACAGACTGCCATCTGGATAAATCTAAAATGATCTTTTTACCAGGTGAACCAGGAACTCCAGGTCTTCCTGCGACACCCTGGACACCTTTGTCTCCAGGAGGTCCTTGAAGTCCAAAGCCAGGGGGACCTGGGGGACCCCTGTCTCCTGGAATACCAGAGAGACCTGGCTCACCGGGGAGCCCTCGTTCTCCTTTCACCAGCAAAGAGCCCTGTCACAGTTGGAAATACTTTAGTTATGTGTTTGGGTTAATCCATATAAATGATAAACAGAATAAGTGAAAGCCACCCACAGGAGCTCCTTTAGGCCCAGGAGATCCAGGCACTCCGTCACGACCAGGTGGACCGTCCAGACCAGGCAGACCAGGTGGTCCAGGGAAGCCGGTGTCACCCTTCTCTCCCCTCAGACCATTGACTCTGATGGGATCACCTGGGTCTCCCTTCTCTCCAGGGAAGCCAGGTGGACCTGGAGGACCAGGAGGACCCTGGAAAGGAAGAAAAGAGAATAAAAAAATTCACCCACGCTTATTTTTTTTATAAGAAGAGATAACAGGAGCAACCTTCAGAATATACAAAAGGAATTAAGGCCTTCATTTATAAATCTTATCTCTCTGATGAAAAAAAAAGATAAAAATAATAAGCAACACATCAAGTAAATCAATGCGATAATTAATGTTTTAGGAATGGGAAAGTACTCACAGAGGGGCCGGTGGAGCCAGGTGTGCCCGAGAATCCTCTGTCTCCTTTTATACCTGTGGCACCAGGAGTTCCTGATGAAGAAAAGGGAAGAAGAACCATAAACACTTCTATCCTGATGCACACTGCACATTTTAATGTTATTTCAGCTGTTTTTTATTACTGAAGTACCACTGAGCATTCTTAATCTGCTGCTGTGGAGTCAGAGAAAAGAACACTTCCTAATGCCGCCTGGTGGAAACAAAGTCTGGGGGAGTTACCGGGGAATCCAGGCTGTCCTGGAGGTCCTGGGGGTCCTGGGATGAGATTGGGGCTTACAATGCAGTTCACACAGGTGTCGCCCTTCTCACCTAAAACACCATCAGATTATTAATGTCACTGTTTTCTGCAAAATGCTGCAGACAAAGAGGAGACCATGGTATAATTAAAATGCAATTTATTTCAGAAATTCAGTGAAATTTCCCACCTTTCTGGCCTATCTCTCCTGGGTAACCTCTCTCTCCTTGTACACCCGGAGGCCCTGGCAGTCCAGGGATGCAGTTTTGCCCTGAGGAAATGCCTGGAGGTCCAGGGGGCCCTCGAAGACCAGTGGGCCCACTAGGCCCCGGAAGTCCTGGGGGACCTGGCAAAGAGATCCCTGGAGGGCCCAAGTCTCCCTTCTGACCTCTCTCTCCTGGAAAACCTGGAGGACCAGGCAGACCACCACCACCGAAACCTGGGAGTCCTGGTGCTCCTGGAGGTCCTGTAAAACCTGGAGACAGGAGGACAAAGTTTCAGGCTGCAGTTCATGTTATCAATTAATTTGCTTTTTTCCCCCAAGTAGTCTTTGGACTATTTAAATGTCCGAAAACTGTGAGAAGAAGTTTAGCTCAAGGGAAAAAAAAAAACCAATGGTTATTATTTTGGTCTGTTTGGATATCTTTAAATCTTGCCAATTCACTGATTTATGGTTTAGTCTATAAAAAAGCTGTCTTCAGATGTTTGTTTTGTCCAGCCAACAGCTTAAATATAACCAGGTAATAATGATATAAAACAAAGAAAAGTAGTTAAATAACTTACTAATGAGCTGATCTTTCAAGTTCCAGTTCAGTTTACAATCACACAAGTCAAAGACAAGTGTTATTTTAGCCTAAATTAGTCCTTGGATTAAACAGTTTAACCTAACCATTTGCTGTTCAGTAACACTAACTGATGAAATGACTAAAATCTTTCCAGTAAAATGTATTATTACACATATTATCTGTTATTCCTACACCTGTTATTAAGCGCATTTAGGTTACACAAGATTAAAAACATTTTACTTACAGTAACATTTCACAAACATTTCTCATTTGTAATACATTTTTGTGCTTAAACATGACACTGTGTCAAAATCTGTGCTTGTTTACCCTGCTAGCATTGCCTATATTATAAACTAGCTTAATACTAATGTGAATGCAAATAATATACGTGGTTGTTTTGTGCTTACCTGGTGCTCCTCTCTCGCCTTTGGGTCCAGATGTTCCTGGTAACCCGGGCTCACCTTTAGGCCCCACCTGATTCCTTGATGGGTCTTCGAACACCTGATGGGACAATAAAATAAATGAACTAAATTCACAAGACTCACACTCAGTAAACTAGACAAAACTTTCCAAAATGCCATTTCATGAGAAATGTCACCTACTTATGGAGACTTCACTTGTATCTTTTTCATAACTCTTATTTTCAGCTCAGTTTTGAATAAAATTATGGCATAATTATTAGCTCCATTAACATTGCTAGTAGCTCTCAAAAGTTAAAAATTAAAAGGCTTTAATTCAATAATTTAATTTTAGATAATCTTTTTGCAATTTTATTTTTATCATCAAGCACAGTTACATGCCAGTACAGTCAGAGTCTTTCTTATGACATACAGTACTGTGCAAAAGTCTTGAGCTACCTCTCATTTCTTTATATGTTGATAGGAAAATGTGAAACAGGTGCAGTGATTTATTGAAACATGTGTAAACATACATGGAAATACAGTATACAGTACAATTCTAACATGCTTAAAAGTCAATATTTGGTATGACCACCTTTATTCTTCAACACAGCCTGAACTCTCTTAAACAAGCTTTCTTGTAATTTCTTTAAGTAGTCTCCAGGAATAGTTCTCCATGTTTCTTGAAGGACATTCAAAGCTCTTCTTTGGATGTTGGCTGCCTTTTGTTCTGTTCTTTGTCAAGATGATCCCACACTGCTTCAATAATGTTGAGGTCCGGGCTCTGGGGAGGTCAGTCCATGACTGACAGTGTCCTATTGTAAGTTTTTCTATCCAGATATGCTTTTAATGCACTGGCAGTGTGTTTGGGATCATTGTCAAGCTGAAAAATAAAGCCGCTGCCAATCAGACGCGTTCCAGATGGTATTACATGGTGGATCAAAATTCCATCAGCTTTGAGAAGATCCCCAACACCACTGGCTGAAATGCAGCCCCAAACCGTGACAGAACCTCCACTGTGTTTTACAGATAGCTGTGGATACTCACTGTTGTACCTCTCTCCTGGCCTCCTCCGTATATATTTGATGACAATTTGAACCAAAACTTTCAAATTTGGATTCATCACTCCATAAGACCTGTTGCCACTGATTTTCAGTCCAGTTCTTCTGTAATTTGGCATTCCTCAGCCTTTTCTCCCTGTTTTCCTTCCTTAAGAATGGCTTCTTGACAGCCACCCTTCAGGTCTTTGCTGGATTTTGTCCTATTTCTTAAGGACATGACTTTCAGATACTGTTCATCTGCTGGTAGAAGGACTGGACTAAAAAAGCACCCAATGTCCAAAGAAACATTTTGAAAGACCAGTTTAAAAGATTACAAGAAAGTCTGCCTCCTTGGAAGAAAGGTATAAAGAAATGTGAGTGGCTCAATATTGTTACTCAGTTCTGTATTTATGTAAGAAGACTATGGAATGGTGGTAAGAGTTCGAGAGTAAATATTTAGTAAATAATTAAATGTAGAATTCTCACCTGTCCTGGTGGACCTGGGAATCCACGATCACCTTTTTGTCCCTGAAACGGGAGCGAGAGGTGGAGTGTTATTTAAACAATGGCATCACCTTTTGACTTGTAAAGTTAAAATTCACAAAATATTTGGGGGAAACCTACCCTCTCGCCATCCCTGCCTGGAAGACCCGGCGGGCCTGACTCTCCTTTGACTCCCTGATTGTGACAAAACAAATACAAGAAAGTTAAGACACATATAGAACAGATTTTAGAAAATGATTATAAATTTTGCAGTTTGTTGGCAGAACTCACGGGGTATCCTGTAGGACCCGGGTCACCGTCTTTGCCTGGTTTTCCCTGCAAGATGAAAAAAAAAGGGGGATCAGGGTTTGTGCTAAGGGGGCAAACTCCAGAGCTGAAAAATGAAGCGAATCCAAGACTGGCAAAAACATGTTTTTTTTTTATAGGTCATCCACTTGGATAATTGAGTTACGGCCATGGCCACATTGATTAAGACATGTCCAGACACAGGGAGCTGGAGCAGATAGGTGTCTGCTAGGCCTCATCCACTACTTCAAGTCATTAAACTAGACCTCTTCACTGCGTTTCTGTGTGTCTGTGTGTGTAGTAAAAACTGGGTGTGCGTTATTGACTAGCCTATAAAGGGCTGTGTGAAGGTTTAGACACAGTTTTGGTCTTATTGTCAAAGTTTCAGTATGCCTTAAACGGCTAGGACAACATGTTGCACGAACACATACTGAACATACAGTCCAGTAATGCTCAGTGGAGCCCTGCTTCATGGATCCCTTCTGTTTCCATCCCACTGCTTCAACCCAGGAATTCGGGCTCTGATTTCTCTTAGCAGTCTTGAAGGAATTACATGTACAAACTGAAAAATTGGCAAACACTTTTGGGCATTCCCTCTCTGAAGTAATTCATGAAGAACCTTGGGAAATCTTGTAAAATAGCCAGATTGTTTCAGAAAGAAAACACCTTTTTCTAAATCTAATCTTCTAAATTTCCCTAAGGTTCCAGATCCTCTTGCACTTGCACACATGCTGAGACCTTTAGAATTGGGTAACAAAAAAGGTTTTAGCATGTCGAGGTGATGTTTGAGGTTTTGGCGACAGGATTGTGAATGAAAATGCTTAAAGTTATGGAGCTGCACTTACTCGCTTTCCCAGCTCTCCTGGTTCTCCCTTTTCTCCTTTCTGCCCACCAGAGGGACCCTACAATGAGATCAAGATATGTACAGTCACAGCACAGTCACCATAATCCCTTGACAGATTCATCAGAAGAAAAAGAAGAAGACTGCATACTCCATGTGTCTTCCAACCTGCAACCTAAATGTTTTGCCCATTTGCTGGAGGGATTCTTTATGGGATGTAAATCACATTTGGTTCAGAAGGTCTAAGATACTTACAGGAGGTCCTCGAAAGCCTGGATCACCTGGAGGGCCAGGAGGTCCTGGGTCACCCTTCAGAGAAAACACAAAAATTGTTTTATTGTTTTCATATCTAGTATAATATATTGCTCAATACCTGTATTGTAAAACCCCAATTCCAAAAAAAGTTGGGGCACTGTGTAAAATGTAAATAAAACCAAATGCAATGATTTCTAAGTCTCATAAACCCATATTTTACTCACAATAGAAGATAGAAAGCATATCAAATGTCTGAACTGAGAAAATGCACAATTTTAAGAAAAAAATAAGGTTATTTTCAATTTGATGCCAGCAAAATGTCTAAAAAAAAGTTGGGACAGGGCCATGTTTACCACTGTGTAGCATCCCTTCTTCTTTCAACAAAAGTCCATAAATGTCTGAGAACTGAGGAGATCAGCTGCTGGATTTTGCTGCTGGATTTGTCTGACCACAGAATAGTTTTCCACTTTGCCTCAGTCCATTTTAGGTGAGCTTTGGCCCAGAGGAGACGGTGATAATGTTCACATATGGCTTCTCCTTTGCATGACAGTGATTTCTGGAAGTGTTTCTGAGCCCACACAGTGATTTCCATGACATCATCCCTGTTTTTCTCCAGATTCTTTAAAATTTTTGATAACATTATTTACTGAGGATGATGAGATATTAAGATTTTTGCAATGTCACATTGAGTAACATCACTCTGAAATTATTCCACAATTTATAGACACAGTTTTTTGCAGACTGGTAAACCTCTGCCCATCTTTACTTCTGAGAAACTCTGCCTCTCTAAGATGCTCTTTTTACACCCAGTCATGTTACTGACCTGTTGCCAGTTAACCTAATTAGTTGCAAAATGTTTTTCCTGCTGTTTCTTTTTAGTACCACTTTTTTTTCCAGCCTTTTGTTGCACCTGTCCCAATTTGTTCGAGACGTGTTGCTTCCATCAAATTCAAAATGAGCTAATATTTCTCATGAAATAGTAAACTGTCTCAGTTTAAACATTTGATATGTTTTCTATGTTCTATTGTGAATAAAATATGGGTTTATGAGATTTGCAAATCCTTGCATTTTGTTTTTATTTACATTTTACACAGCATCCCAATTTTACTAAGTGATAATGAAGCATTATCATAGATCTAACAAACTATCCAACTGTGTAACCTTTTCTGATATTACTTAATTCTTTACAGTATCAAATAACTAAATAAATGAATGAATACAGTTTAGATTAACTGGTATATATACTCTCTGCTGCCATCATGTGGCTACAGTGAAAGTTGCAGCAGTTTAAACAGGTAAGTGCTGCACTCTGGTGGTGAGATCTATTACTTTGGTGTAAACAGGTGTTTACTGTATATATGTTCACATACATTTTCATAAGTGGTAATTAGGTTCTGCAAATATGAGGCTTTTTAATAAAACAGATGTATAATAAATGCATTGTGGTGAATATAAATGATTTTTAAAAATGTCTGGCCTGAAACTTGATGGAAATCATTAGTGTATTTTAGTTCGCTTCTGTTTATTCAAAATCTATTTGTAATGCATGTGACTGTCCACTTGTAAGCTAAGCTCTGGTGCAAGAGATACTGAGTTTTTAACTTGCTTTGGAACTCCCTCTTTTAAGTAAAATGCTATCTCTGCAGTCCTCGTTACTGTGACAAATGCAAGACTCCATCAATTTCATGTCTGTAAAATAACTATACCTTGTCTCCTCTTTGAATCTCTGCTTCAGGTGGCTTTGTCTGTTCCCCAACCTGTCCTGGAGGACCAGGAGGTCCTTTCAAACCTGGTTCACCCTATGGTCACGTGAGGGAAAGCACAACGTTAAGTTTAATAATTCAATAAAAGGAGTGAAAAGACAACATTGAGACCTTCAGATCATAACTGATTTTTGTAGTAAAAATGTTTTTGATATAGTACCTTTTCTCCTTTAGGGCCTTGGAAGTTCAAACCCATATTTCCCTGTTGAGAAGAAGCAGGATGAAGATGGTGGTGGTATTTTATGGTCAAGGAAATGTTAAAAAGCATTATTTAAAAAAGGCACAATCATCTTGTCTTTGTTAACTAACGATCAATTAAAAACTGATCTCACCTTAGGCCCGGGAAGACCAGGAGGACCTGGAGGACCCTGAAAAACAACACCAGAAACAGTTCACCTTCAGTCTAATGCTGTTTGTGCAACTTTTACTAAAAAGGTTTACGTTACAGCAGCTCCACTTTACCTCATAGCCTCTGGGTCCTGGAGGACCTACTGGACCTTGTATACCTGGAGGTCCAGCTTGGCCCTGTGACATGAAAACACAAAGAAAAAAAAACGCATAGGGAGTTGTTATGACACACAGAGTGTTTCTCCTTCTGTTTCTTCATATTAGGGTTTGAGAAATTCTGAGTGCCTGTATATTAATAATATTTCTAGGTCTAAATATGTTTTTATAAGCACAAATAAATAACTGCCAATAATTACAGATAGAGCAGAGATCTAAATATGTGAAGGTTTAGGTCAGACTTGGATGTCTATTTTCTGATATTGGATGTTTTTTTGTTTGTTTGTTTTTTTAATATCAGACCATGGCAACTCAAAGTCACCACAAGCTGTAAAACTACTCTTTATTTTGAGGCTAAGCCTATCAAATGCATACTGTCATTTCGGACCAATGGGGAAAATTCTGTCTAGTATGCATTTGTAATATTTCAGCATATAAATGATCAAATTTACTGAGTTTCACCATTTACTCCTCCTTTAGTAGCTTGTTATAAAACCACTTCATTTGTCAAAATATTAAACAGAGATGTTCTATGTGCAGCTCTTCCCTAAAGTTAAATGCCCTTCACACCAAGTGAAATACTAACTCTATACACTTTTCATTCTGACTTATGGGGTGCATTTGAAAACTTCTGCATCTGGAGTAGAATTTAATAAAAGGTCTAAATAGGCTTTGGCAGCACGTTGTTTCTAAAAGTTTAAACCACAGGAAAAGGAGAATATTTCACTCACAGGAGATCCTGGCAAACCAGGTAAACCCACTGCTCCTTTCTCTCCGAAACGATTGGTGGAGATAACATCACCTGGGTCTCCCTGAAAAGACGAGAAACACACCCAGAGGAAAATGTCAGATATGCATTTTTTCTTCATAATCCAAAAGAAGCTGAGAAAAAAAGAATACTATAAATGCCACGGCTAATTTTATCATTTAATTCAACTCAATGAAAACAGCACCATCTAGTGACCAAATACAAAAAACCACTTTGTACAAATTGATATTATCAAACCCTAATTAATAATTGGAGTTTCACAATAACAACACCAAACACTGACAAAGCAAATTAGTAAAACACTTTTTTTTTAATGTGTAATCTATGCTATTGTCTTCCTTGCTCTTTCCTTGGAACCCCACTCTTTGTGTTTTTAAACCTGCTTGTCCAAAGCTTTTTAATTCAGTGAGATTTAAACCCTTAATGACACGAATAATAAAGCAGCAGATTGGTCGGGCTAAAATGCCTATTTTCCATAAATTTAACAATTATTTTCATGCAACAATACAAACTGTGTTTTATTATAATTTTTTATGACATGATGTGATAAATATGAGCAGGCAGGAAGGTAAAAGAGCCTTTTGGTTTTTCTTTTGTGGTTCTTTTTGGTTTTTCTTTTTTCTTTTATTTGTTAAAATTTGAATTCAAACTTTGAAAGTTAAGTAATATTTTCTTACCATGTTGTTAAATAGTCTGAATGAAACAGTGCACTGAGAGTCTAAGATGCATTTTTAGTGTTAAAAAGTTAGAGTGCCAACAAACCGAGTGTGAGGCAAAGTGTATGGATACTTTACTAATGCCGTGTGGGATACATTACTAATGCTGAAAATTCATCACTGGTAGGCCATCCACTACTGGACACTACTGGGCAGTGCCATGCTGCTGTCTGTGCTCAAATGTTGGAAAACTGTGGAGGGTCTGGATTAGAGCCAGGATCAGGACTCTGCCACCTAAGATGTGGAACCACTTGTGGAAGATTGTATCTCAAGAAAATCGAGTCTAATTGAGTCCAAAGTGTGCAGGTTAGAGTAGAGCCCGACCGATATAGGATTTTTACTAACGATGCCGATACCAGTATTTGGTGATTTAAGAAATCCAATATATCGCCCATTATTTTTTTTTTCTTTCAGACACAGAAAACATGAACAGATTTCCCTAACGTTTATGTGTACTTATTTATGATTCCTTACAACCCCTGTGTATTAACATGGCAAATAAAAAAAAAGAGTTGCCTAACAAATGCAACAAAGTCAGCAAAGAGCAGTCTGCACAGCAATAAATTCATGAGAAAAGCTCTGGGAAAAAAAAAGCCTAAATGTTCACATTCATCAAATCATTAATTGTACAACAATAAAAAAGGAAAACCTGTTAATTCTGAGGGCAGTTCTGTTTGACTTTAACCCTGTTACAAAACAGTGTGTGTGTTTTAATTTTTACCTTTGGTCCTGGTACACCAGGTGGACCCTATAAAGAAAAAAAAGAGGAGACGAGTTTGAAGAAACAGAACTAGACAGGAACACGATTGTTAGTGTTATAACATTCCTCCCTCAGTGACTTACCGGAAATCCTTGCTGCCCAGGGAATCCTGCAGTTCCTGGGACACCCCTCTCACCCTGGAAAAGAAAAAAGGAAAAGAAGAAAAACAAAATACATTTAAAAGACAGGTAAGATGAGCGTGAACATTGATTTCTGACTTTGGAAACGGGCACTGGACAAAAAGAAAAGCTCCAAAAAAGAAGTTCAGTTCAGGATTTTTCTGTCAAATTCAGACAAAGGTTTCATCTTACTGCATTAAAGGCTTTTTTGATTCATGTGCCTAAAAATATGTGAAAATAGTCAGTAACTACAAACTTCAATATTTGATCATTTCAGCTGTCATTTCTCTTCTATAACTTGTTTCTTTGCACACTGGATTCAGTACAAGCACTTTGCACATCATGTTCTACTTACATTTTGCACTTCTCCCCCCTTCCTGTTCATAACCTTTACATATTTCTTAATTTCTGTTCTAATATCGGTAGGTAGTTAGTATATTTTCTTATTTATGTACTTATATTGATATTTATATAGAGATTTATATAATATATATACTGCAAATCCCATATATTCCACTTCTGTACCACTGTTTTATTTTGCACCATGACACCAAGACAAATTCCTCGTTTGTGTACAAACTTGGCAATAAACGTAATTCTGATTCTGATTCAGATTCTAAAGACTTTTTATTAGATACCTTTGTCCCATTGCAACCCGGCACTCCTCTTGGGCCTGGAGGACCATCCTGCCCAGGTAGACCCTGATAAACAGGAAGTAAACAGGAAGTTACATCAGAAATACCGCCTGATTTTGGCAAAGCTAAAATTACTTCCGGAGGATTTTAGATCTTTGGAAACTCACTGGAAGCCCTGGGGTTCCTGGAAATCCTGGCAATCCTGGAGGTCCCTGTTAGAGAGAAAAATAATAAAAATGTGTCATTTAAAAGTTTAAATGTCAAAAACAAAGAAACCAGTTTAGAGTTTTTTTCATGACCGGTTTTAAATAAGGTTAAATGGGGACACCTGCTGGTCAGAGGTGTGTATTACAACCCAAAATCAAACTGCTGAGAAATTTTTAGAAAGGCATCTGGTTTAGTCAACAGGAAAACATAAAAAAGCTGAAATTTAACTACAGTTTATGTTGTTTATTCTAAATCATAAACTTCACATTAAAAAGAATCAATAAAATGATGTAAATATGTTTTAGTGTCAGTGTGACAAGGCCTCCAAATGCCTGTGAAGTCTGTAGCAAAAAAATGGGAGATTTACTTACTCTAATTCCTTTTGGACCAGTTGGTCCTTGAGGTCCATCACTTCCCTGGGAGGAAGAACAACAAACAACCAAAAAAAACAAAACATTAATAACATGATGAGCTGGATAATCTTTGACTCAACACTGTAATTAGCATCAAAGATCAAAAGATTGATACTTGTCAGATTGTATTGTTAACGTGTCTGATCACACACTGCATTATTACATTCATATAGGTATGGCAACATCAATGCCAATAAGAAATATTAATCTGCATCTTACTTTAATACACCAAATCATCGTTTTGCCGGTTTGCCTGTGAAATCCTCCTACATGATCACGAGTTCCCCAAACTTGGCACACAGGTACATGTTAGGCGCCTGAAGGTTCTGATATCATGAAATGATGATGCATAGCGTTTATGCAACTATAACACCTCATAAAAGCATAATATCATTTTAATTTCATGACCGTAACATCTCATTTATATCCACAAAAGCTGAATTATACATGATACCTTATGACGACATCATGTTACCTAGCAACCACCTACCATTTATGCACCTAAAACATCTTGGAAAAGCACTGTATCATTTTCATTTCATGGCCAACAGCATCAAGAGGCCAAACAATACCGTAGCATGGGCATGTCCTTGTATACTTAACGCGAAGAGTCTGCATTGCTTTACTTAACAAAAGTCTATGAATTTTCCTGTTATTTCTATTATTTTTTTAAATGTATTTTTTGCTTGAGTACATGAAACCTCATTAAAAAGAATTGGTAATTTTTTTTTTAAATTACTTTTTATTTATTCCAGATGATTTTACTTTGGAGAAAGAACAAAATGTCTTTTAGGGGCATCACACTTTTTTGTATGCAGGAAAAACACTGCTTAATGCAGGAAAAAAGGTCATCCATATATATCATGAGATAACTACCTTTACATTATACTCCTTGATTATTTGGTCAGTTAGTTAACTGACTGTATTCTCATTTACTTGTTTACTTAAGCAAAATAAGAAATAACAGGGGCAGATTATATTTGAATAATAAAAACCAGGATGTGGCATATTCACGCTGTCTTTGTCCAGATCTTGTACTCTAAAATAATACCTTAAATGTTACAAATTCATATTGCACATTATATCTGAGAAGCATTTCATTACATGAAACAATATGATTAGCATTAATTTTGTGTCAGCTGTACTTGTGGATATTGTTGGGTAGTTTAATTTAGAAAAAAGCATCACAGTTTAAAAGCACCTCATATATTTTCTATGTAAAAAACATTAATTTGGAAGGTTATTAGTAAATAAAGATGTCACAAAAAATGTAATATATATTGGGGTAAAAGTAAAAACGGGTGTCATCTACCTAAAATTTGTGCTTAATTAAAGCATATTTATATTCAGTTGTAGTGAAAATTCAGAACCAACTACTGATGCATTCACCTGATAACTTGATAGCAGTTAATATCTAATATAGGAGAGTCTATTCCCAGATCAATTTAATTCTATGGAATTTGCAGCTCGTCTTTTTGGATTTTTAGTGTCTTCTTCTTGGAAAGTTTTTATACAGACACTAATTATTTTGGAGAGACGAATCAGTAAAGTAAATTATTTTGTTAGTGGTATTGGAAGTCAGGTAATCAAGTCAGGTAGACTTACAAATTGCATGAGAGATGAGCACCCCTAAAATATTCTAACCTATTTTATATTACCATATATTCTCTCTACCCAACCTGAAATCAGATTCCTCTTGTCCATCCTTTGTCTCTCCCCTCATGTGCTTGCCTCCCTCCATGCCATTCAGAAAAATTGATCCCAACCCACCTTCTCTCCTCTGGGTCCGATTGGGCCTTCCGGTCCAGGGAATCCTGGGACACCTGGCTGTCCCATCAGACCTGGGAAACCCCTCTCACCCTGCAAACAATACCAAAGGTTCAGAAACAGTCAGTGCAATCATCTTTTATGTATTTAAGTATAATAATTACATATTTTTTGTGTGTTTTTCAGCTACATACAGTCCAGACCATAAGTACTTGGACAGTTGCACATTTGCTTTTGTTCTGCAGGCTTTGTGGTTCATCACATTCAATTTGAAATAAAAGAAAGGATCCTGTTTTAAGGTTTCCAGTTTCAGCTTTAATTTGAATAGGTTTATGTCATAACAGGAAAATCTGTGTGATGCATTCAGGCCTTTTAACATAGTGTACAAACTACAAATGCTCAAATGTAATGGAACACCTGCTACTGTGTGTGCTGCATCAATGTCAGTCTGATGTGGAGTTGGGTGTGTGTACGAATTATAATTCATTTGTAGTTGCTGTAGTTGTATAATGAGAAATTCCAGTTTAGGGGGTATTTCCTACTTTCATTGTCCTACCTGCGCTAATGTAAATGTATAATAATCAAAAAAGAAGAAGAACAGTGACCCAGTGTGTCCCAAGCATGTTCAATAGGAGACATAAAGCTACTTTCAGCTGCTCCCTTATTCACAAGGGGTCGCCACAGCAGGTAGCTCCATGTTTGATTTGGCAGATTTTTATGCTGAATGCCCTCCTTGATGCAATCCTAAAGGAATTTGTGCCTCAATAAGAGACACATCAGGACTAAAAGCTGGCCAAGGAAATACCTGTACCTGTGCCGCAAGAATGGCACAGGTACAGACTAGAGCACCTCATCTCAGTGCATTATCTCAGTACCTCTATCCAGTCAAATTTCCACCAAGAACAATCAGATCAGAGACGATGCTCTCATAAACGGCAACAGCTCGGACATGCATGCCAGCATCCAGCATGCCAATAGCCTGGCCTGGTTCTGCTTCGGTCAGTCATGGCATTGACGACACTGTTGCGCATACACTGGGGGTTTTTGTGTGTTTTCAGACCACCGTAACCAAAACTACTCACAAGATTAAAATGACATGCTGAGAAATGGATTTAAAACAAAGACTGAAAATGTTTTTGACTGTTATATCCTGAGTTTGTTCTTCAACAACCTAAAAGATGTGAAAACTTTGCCCTGCTGTCGCTTTGCATGAAGATGTACACCGAAGCATCAGCTTGTTCCATCATCCAACTTGGACAATGATAGACGAGTGACGAGTTTTAGGGGAATGTGCTGAAAGCTGTTTGTAGTGTGTAATCCTCCACCTGACTTCTTCTCACTTGGTGTTGGCAGTCTGAGGTATCGTACTTCCTGTTCCTGTTGTATCGCACAGTGGTGCTTTTTCTGTAGCTCAGTTAATTAATTATGTTTACATAGCGATTTATTTTCATAGTGTAACCTACACGTGCTTTATCAGAAACACCCTTTCTGTTAAATCACCCACAAGTTATATTCATATTATTCTCTCATTGTGTCTTTAGGGATTCGCTAGCTTAGAAATTTGAAACTGCTGGCTAAGGATAAACGTAGATTTGATAAAATTGTAATGCATGTCGGCAGTAATGACACCAGGTTACTACCAGGTCACTAAAGTTAATATTGAGTCGGTATAACTTTGCCAAAACAATGTCGGACTCTGTAGTTTTCTCTGGTCCCCTCCCCAGTTGGACCAGAAGTGACATGTTTAGCCGCATGTTCTCTTTTAATTGCTGGCTGGCTGAGTGGTGACCAAAAAACAATGTGGGCTTCATAGACAATTGGGAAACTTTCTGGGGAAAACCTGGTCTTATTAGGAGAGACGGCATCCGTCCCACTTTGGATGGAGCAGCTCTCATTTCTAGAAATATGGCCGAATTTATTAACCCCCCCAAAATGTGACTACCCAGAGTTGGGACCAGGAAGCAGAGTTACAGTCTTACACGTCTCTCTGCTGCTTCTCTCCTCCTGTCATCCCCCCAAAACCCCATCCCTGTAGAGACTGTGTCTGCTCCCAGACCACCAAAAAACAAAGCAAAAATCAGCAAAAAACAATTTAAGCACAAAAATTTCCAAAGAAAGAATAAAATAACATCTTCAACTGC
>VVAS01110809.1:0-12577 GCA_015103295.1 Ptychochromis oligacanthus | reverse complement strand
TGCAACCAGTGGCAATCCCATATCTCCACAGAGATATATATTTGTACTTTTTTTCATCCCATATCCTTAAGAATTTGAATTTTGTTTCTTATTCTTCCTTTAAATTCTCCCCCCTGCCTATTGATTGCATTTAATGTGTGTATTATGTGCCTCTAGAGGGGAATGTAGCCACAATAACTGAAAAAGTAAAACTATACCTGGCATAGTAACATTTTATCAAGATACACAAGTATATAAAAAAAAGATCAGCACACACTGGGACATCTGGAGTCACCAACTTAGTGCAGAATCTGGTCACATGTCCATTTGTTTCATAATTTTAAATTGAGATCATGCTACTGTCTAGGACAGCCTCCGGCCCCCTCTGGTGTTCATTGTTGTCATGACTTCATTCAACTGAAATTAAATTAAACTGAAAGCCTTATCTGCCTCGCAGAATGATAGTGGTAGTCAAAACAGCCACAGTAGCAAATATGAAGAAAGTCTCTTCCACACAACAAGGCGTTGTTGAAGATCAATGGAAACAACAATAATTAAACACTAAGAAAACCATTACCGAGAAAATTCTGCTTTTACCAAGCCAGCTGAACAGCTGCCAGCTCCCATTTCTTCTGTCACATTACATTAGAAGTCACAGCGCTCGTGTCTGACGTGTATTTCAGTACTTCCCCTCTGCTTTTACAGAGAAAGAACGTCTGATTCTGAGAAGAAACCACAACACACTGACTGACTGGTGTTAGGATACTGTTTCATAATCAGCCAAGCCTCATTCTGACTGAGGCTTTCTTACCATTTTATCTCTTCATCAAGTGCTGCTCAAAGAGAGACATCGTAAAGCATTCACCTTACTATGTAAAGTACCCTGAGGTGACTTATGCTATGAATTAGTACTATGTGAATTTCATTAAACTGAACTCGAGCTGGGGTCTTTCAGCTTGAAGGAGCAGTGGTTCTTTGAACTCTTTGTTGATATTTGACACCATGGTAAGGAAGATTTAAACACTTGTATGAGCTTTTCACTTCATTTGGGACTTTCTAAAACTCCGCTGAAGATGGAAATTAGAACGAAAGTAGAGGTAGAAAGAAAGTGAATTATTAGAGTGAGGTTCAGAGAGTCGAGTACAGCACCGTCACATTGCTGAATCATGGGTCAATAAGGAAGTCTGTACAATAACACTATGAACTCTGATTACATTTGAATCGTGATGTGAGAGTTTAGCTCAGGAATAAAAGTGAATGAAGCACGAATCTTTGATCAGATTTAAATGACATGATTTTAATGAGAAAAGTGATTTTTAATTTTGTGTGACATCAGCAGGATGAGAGTCAGCGCCTCACAGTCTGAGAACAGGTACAGGACAGTCGAGTGTACAGCACCAGTCAGAATCGTGGACTCACTAAATGATAAGCTTTTTTTTTGCTTTATTCAAATTATTTTCTAAGTCAGAAAGAGAACTGAAGAAATCAAAAACATAAAATGACACATCTGTAATTATGCTGTCAGAAAAAAAAACTGTAAAATACCAAAATATGTTGTAAATGTTGGATTCTTACTTTAATATAAAAAGGTAAAATTAGTGAAGAAATGATCTGTGTCTTCAGCTTTGCTTTAAAAACAAAACTTACTGCTGAAAAATAAAAATGTTCCTCTTGATATGTTTAAATGTTAAAACAGTTTTTCAGACACAACAAATTCAGGTTTCACACAGCTAACAACAGCATCGTTTGTATGAATCTGACCACAGACTGGTTCTGTTAATTCATGTTCAAATAGCTGAAAGGTAGCAACATGTACACTGATGCTGTGTGTGTGGGAGTGTGTTTGAGGTAAGTTCAGCCTGATATTGATCTCTAAGCTCAGCAGAAACTCCTGTTCATGAAGACTTGGGATATAGGATCCTGGATTCACTGGTCTCATCTGACTCTCAAAGAAATTCTGTACATTTTATATAATGTTGATCTTTTCCTTACAGCTCATTGGTTTGACTTGTTGCTGTTGATGTAACGATGTCCAGCTGCTTCTCGCTGCTCTCCCGCTCCCTGTTTGCTTGTTGGATGCTGACCTGTGCAGACCTGGACGCCTTCCTTGGGTTCACCTGGGCCCGAAAGCCCTTACAGAGGAAAAAGTAAAGAGGATCCAGACAGATGTTGAGAACTGACACTATGGTGGTCACCTCCATCACATAGTATAAGACCTGGCCCACAGAGCAGCTATTCCACAAGAAAGTGTAGGGAAGGCCAACCAGTTGATAGGGGACGAAGCAAACACAGAAGACCGTGACCAGCAGCAACATGTTCCTGCGAGACTTCACAAGTTTCTTGGAGCTGGAGGAGGACGGCTGCCCCTGCTGTGCCACCAACACCCTGCAGGAGATGCTGTAGTAGAAGACCAGTGATATAAGGACCAACAGCAAGATGATGGCCATACAGGCGTAGGTGATTTTATAAAGGAGGTTGACTGGTGCACTGAGGAGGGAACCATACTAGCTATAGACAGAGGTCAAAGGTTTCAGGGATATGATTACCAGGATGGTGTAAGTGACTGACACGGTCATAAGGTAAACCCAGGTGACCATGGAGATGATGTTGGTGGATCGTACTGTCTGCAGTATGTGAGTTCCTGAAGGATGGACAATCTTCAGATACCTTGAGAGGAAGGAGGCAGTAGTCAGTCACAGTAGTTCCTGTTCTAGGTTTCGGAAGTCATCAAAAGAGATGTACATGCTTTGGTCAGGAATTCATCATTCATAGTTAACAATCTATTAATCGAGTTTTTATTGTCATGAACTGCAAACTGAAATCAGAAAAGGTTTCCCACCTGTTGGCAGCGATGTACCCCATGAACAGGATACTGGCGTACATGTTGAGGAAGAGGGCAGAAGCTCCAAACCTGCAGTACAGCAGGGGATGGTGATGGAGCTGCTGGCATAGTTGGTGATGCGGAGGGGCAGACAGAGGCAAAGCAGGAAGTCAGCAACTGTCAGGTTCTTCAGGTAGATAATCAAACTGCTGGATACCTGCTGCTGAGCTTGACAGAAGTAAAACTTCATGGTGAAGCTGTTGAGGAGTAAACCCACCTGAAGATATAGAGAATGAAGAGGACAGGAATTTGGTACATGCAACCATTAAACCAGTTGGTTTTTAAAAATTTGGTCTAACAGAGCGTGAGATGAAGATTTGAAACTCACCAGAAACACCAGACTGTAGCCCAGTATAAAGAAAGGATGACCTGCTGTGTTGACCAGATCACAGCTGTCCATGGTCTGGTTGATAAATGAGGACTTGTTGGATGAAGTCAGTTGTACAGGTCAACCATGTTTCTGGAAGTCAAATTAGATAAACACATCCACAGAGATACTTCTTTGGAACAAATTGAGTATCAGTGCTACTTACATCTGTAAAAGGATGAACCTTTGCATTATATTAGTTAAGTCAAACCAATGCAAAATGTTGACATCAATGACATCTCTCTTTGAGACAGCAGTTTTGACAGGGTTCCCCCTCTGGATGGAAGAGTTTACTGACAGAAATTTAGATGAGATATCTAATATTCAATAGTCCACATGTCTTAAGTTTCTCTTGATAAATGCTTTAAAAAATTAATCAACATAGATAATTAGAGAAAACTGATTACAACCAAGCACCAACTTCTGGGGCAGAAAATGAAGCCAACACTGAAGTACCAAAAGCTGCTGTTCCTCTAATGACCACTAGAGGCTCCAGCAGTGAATACAAGTTGAATACATTTATCAGAAGCACAGACAGAGCTACTTAAGATGGCTGGGTGGTCTGAGACAGGCCTGTGGTCAATCATTGGCTGATTCCCAGCAGTTCCTTGGATGGTCCTTGGCTGTAGTGAGATCCCCCATCAGTGACGTAGTCACTGCAGCCACGACTGATAACACTCCTCAGCAGCATGTGGGAAAACCAGTTGTAATGTCTTATGTATCCAACAGGGGGAGCAGCAATAATGGAAGCTCATACATTTACAGCTTGCTATAACCATACATTTTAAATTTGCTCAAGGCTGCTATAATTATCATAGAATCATAATGCTGATCCTTTCAGCAAAACATTCATATAGATATTTGTTTACAGCAAATACAAACTAGAGGTTGATCAGAGTGAGTAAGCAAATGAGGAGGCATAAAGTAAGGCATACAGCTGACTATGTCGATTTTACAGTTTCAAAACCTGCTCCAAAGCATTTAATGGTCATATTTCAGTGTGGGAAATGCTGTCAAAGCAATTTGAAACTATACAAGTCAAGTCTTTGTGAAGAAAACATAACTTCTTGATGACATTGTACAATTGAATGAATAAATGTGTTCATAGAGGAAAGTAGATACACCGCAGGAGAAGTAAGGTGCACTCCCAGAGGCTAATAGTAGGCAGCACTTCTGAGTGGCTGCATCTATAAATATTCTCATTAATAAGTTAATTAAAGTATTATTGAAAGCAGAACATTACTGTTTGTGTAAACTCAAATTTCCTTTAAAAGGTATTGTTTTATTGATAAAGAGCAACTAAACTCAGGATGTTAAAGTATGGTCATTTCTTATTTTTGTTTCCCTTCATAGCAGGGATGTTTCCAGGATTTGTAAAATGCTAGTTTCAATGCTTTTAATGTGCACAAACCTCCAGCCTCCACAAACATGCATTAGGAAACGTTGCTGCCCTGTAATAATATGGCAGGCACACTGAAGCACAAGATTTAATGCTGAGGTAACAGAGCTAATAAATATAGTCTGGTAAAAACTACAGTGAAAAGTAAATATGTTTAATTTTACTAAGTGGAAAAAGTAAAAAACAATGTCTCACACACCCTTTGGTTTCCACTAAATTTCAGAGTAAAGGAGTTAGGGAATGGTAGGCAGTGGACCAAACCACTTTGGGGTACATGAGGAGGAGTCCATCTTTCAAAACTAAAATATTTATTGTTTCCCACCAATAATTAAACCATAAGATATCGATCCATCCATTTTCTGCCACATATCTGGATCCAGGTCATGGGGACAGCAGTCTAAGCAAAGACATCCAGTCCTCCCTCTCACCTCCTCCAGCTCATCCGGGGGGACACCGAGGCATTCCCAGGCCAGCCAAGAGACATAATCTCTCCAGTGTGTCCTGGGTCTGCTCCGGGGCCTTCTCCTAGTAAGACTTGCCCAAAACACCTCACCTGGGAGGCATCCAGGAGGCACCCCACACAGGATGCCCCAAATGACATGGTCATATGCTCTTTCCAAGTCCACAAAACACATGTAGAATTGTTGGGCTAACTTCCACGCACCTTCACACAACCTTGAGAGAATAAAGAGCTGGTCCAGTGCTCCATGACCAGGATGGAAACCGCACTGCTCCTCCTGGATCCGAGATTCGACTAATGGATAGACTCTCCTTGTAGACATTTCCGGGGAGGCTGAGGAGTGTGATCCCTCTGAAGTTAAAGCACACCCTCCAGTCCCTCTTCCTGAAAAGGGGGACCACCACCCCGGTCTTCCATTTCAGAAGCACTGTCCCCAGTTTCCATGCGATGTGTCAACCAAGACATCCCCACAACATTCAGAACCTTAAGGAACTCAGGGCAAATCTCATCCACCCCAGGAGTCCTGCTACAGGAGAGCTTTTTCACTACTTCAGTAACCTCATCCGCAGTGATGGGTGAGTCATCCCCCTTGTCCTCAGACACTGCTTCCACTATAAAAGATGTGTCAGTGGGATTGAGGAGATCCATAACTATGTTAAAAAGTGGGCAAAACTGCCTCGATATAAAAAGAAAAAAATAGGTTCTGATAGTGACCAAGTGAAAGCCACCACTCACACTGGAAAAAAGGTACACAACAATTTATTATTTTTTTCAAAACGGACTAGTGAGCTGGGAGTGTAATTCTGGCATGCCATCCAGGGCCCAGAACGCCACAGTCAGAGTTATTAGCCTGGCTATAGACAAGAGAAGGTGGGTCACTCAGAGAAGATAATCAATCACATATTGGCCTTGCATCTTCCTAAAAAAAAAGAAGTTTCCACCCACCTTAATAGGCCTTGTGGTACTGGGGAGTAAATTTTCACACTAGGTCCTGGGAGTACAACTCTCAATCATTCCTCTCCAAGTCCCAGGTGCTTCCATCAGGCTGGCCACCTCTTAACGGAGCAGTAAACTTTTCCTCCTTAGACTCCCCTAGCACCCCTAGCACACATTTTTATGTTTGGGAAAAATTCAAGATTAAATGGGTTAAATACATTTTGCAGTTTGTGTGAATGTAAAATTTCGTAGTGATACGTAAAATCAAATTTATGGTTTCAGACGACTCATAAATATAATTTGAGATAAACAAATAAAATTAGTTATAACAAATTACACTTTTTTTTTTAAGTTGTCCCAAAGTATCTTTTTTTTTTCAGTGTACAAAATCCAGCCCCTCTCCAGGAGATTGGTTTCAGAGCCCAAGCTGTGCGTTGGGGCGAGCAAAACTATATGTAGCTGTACTTCTCAACCTCAAGGACTAGCTCAGACTCCTTCCCCACCAGAGAGGTGACATTCTATATTCCTACAGCCAGATTCATCAACTGGGGATCAGACTACCAGGACCTCCACTGCCTGATCCACAAAGCACCAAACTCCTGCAGCCCCTCCTGCAAGTGATGGGGAGGAATGCACAGCCACCAGGCTCTCTACCTTGAGCATTCCCCCGGGCATGGCTCCAGGGTGGGGCCCTGGTAACTATATGCCAAGCAGGGTAACCATGTCCATTGATTTCTTTTGCATCATAGGGGTTTTTCTGAATCACTCTTAGCCCGGCCCCTCATTCAGAACCAATCTGCCTTGGGAGACCCTACCAGGGTCAAATTGCCCCCAACAACATAGCTCCTGGGATCATGTGTGCAAACTCCTCTGCTATGATAAGGTGGCGATTCAAGGATGTGAACCAGTAGCTAGAATATTATTTAACATAACACAGTTGTATATTTAACAAAACTCATTTTTTTAAACAGAAAAAGGGATGCTAGCACTACTTACCCCCCTGTAATTCCCACTCAGTGACATGACCTCAGCCCTCCACTTTAGTCCCACCCCTGCTTCATAGGTCTTATGTTGTGCTCACAGCATTACTGAAAACTTTCCTTTTTGATAAAGCTTATAGTTAGGGCTGGATCAGGTGACACTGAACTTTCCATTCTGCCAGAGGCATAAAGTAAATTGAATTGTTGTAGATTACATCCTTTTCAGTGGCTGCTCTATTTATGTAACTTCCAAAAGAAGTTGCTAAACATCCAACCTTTATTAATTAATGAGTGTTTCAAAGAGGATCAAGTCCTATAAGTCTGAAAAACTCTACTTCCTGTAGTCTTAACAGGTACAAGGCCTGGTAACCATTTAAACCACTTCCTGTTCACACTTCAACATGATCAGGAAATATCTTTTTCTAATATAGTTAAACTTATAACTAGACTAAAGTAGAGTCTAAACTTGTGGTACAGAAGTTACAAAAGTCACCCAGTTTGAAAGAAAAACCTAACTGTTTTTGAATCTAATACGAAGATATGCTAATCCCAGTTTTTCCATAATGAACTCCATGTTCGAAGTTAAGGTTGTCCATAAGTGCACTTGGCAGCAGGCTGTAGGTCAATAACAGATTTTTGTAATTCTATCATTAGATCTGTATCCTGAACGCTGGCAGAGGCCAGCCGTGGTGCTGAGGCAGCTGTGTGGAGGGATTATTCAGTGTTTTTGTTCCCCATTAGAAACCGTATTTCAAATTAATTTTTGGAAAGTTGGTTAAAAAAAACAATTTGAAATCAGTTAAAGTGCAAAAGATGTGAGGATGAAAACCTGCAGGACTCACCTTTGAAGATTCTTCAGTCTTTATTTTTTCTCTGTATAATGGTAGCACTGTAGATCAGAAAACACAGTGAAGGCACTGCTGCTCTGCACTCTGATCTATTTCCTGTTTGTTTTCACTGCTTAATAAGGGCAACAAAAGTTAACACAGAAAACACAGACATGTCATTTTCTTATTAGTTGTTATAAATAGTGCGTGTATATCTATCACCTACCTAACCTACTTCTTATTTCTGAAAGAGGAACTGCTTCTCAGATGTTCTAACGTACTCTTAGACAATCACTCTTTGATATGATGCACAATTCACAGACTGTCCCATCTCTGAGACAACAAATTGGAACATTTCATCCTCCATGCTGACACTCTGTCTTTGGTCTGACCAAACATGTCTACTGTTACTGTGGACAAACAACTCGATCTTTGATGCATCTATACAAAGCACATTACTCCTGAATGCTTGGGGCTGGGTTTTTTTGTTTTTGTTTTTTTTAAATACTAAGGATCCTGTAGGTCCACGTCACTGTAGATGCGGCACCAGTTCATCTGTTATTTTCCTACTCCATTCTCCGCTCACTCGTGAAAGAGACTTAAACTCCTCTACTTGGGGCAGCAACTCGTCCCTGACGGGAATAAGCACTCTACCCTTTTCCAGCTGAGAACAATGGCCTCAGACTTGGAAGTTCTATTTCTCATTCCCACCGTGTCACACTCAGCTGCAAACCACCCCAGTACAAGCTGGAGACCACCACCTGATGAAGCCAACAGAATCACATCATCCGCAAAAAAGTAGAGATGAGATCCTGAGGCCACCAAAATGAAAACCTTCCACCACTTGGCTCTGTCTAGAAATTCTGTCTATGAAAATTCTGAAAAGGATAGGTGATAAAAGACAGCCTGGCAGAGTCCAACACCCACAAGGAAAGGGTCCAACTTAGTACAGGCAATGTGGACCAAGCTCTCACTGCAGTTATACAGAAACCTAATCGCCCGCAACAAAAGGCCAGATACCCCGTACTCCCAAAGCACCCCCTCTTATCCAAGTCCACAAAACGCATGTAGACTTGTTGCGCGTACTCCTGCACACCCTCCAACATCTTCAAGAGGATAAATAGCTGGTCAAAAGTTCCACAACCAGAACGACAATCACATTGTTCCCCCTGAATCTGAAGTTTGACTAACAGACAGACTCTCCTCTCCAGTACATTGGCATAGAGGAGTGTGAAAAAAAAGGGGAACCACCACCCCCGTCTGCTAAACCAGAGGCACCGTAAAATGTCAATAAAGGTATTCTATTCTATTCTATTTCTGATCTGGAACATGAGAGTGGACAACTGGAACATTCACACCCACAAAGATTACAGCAGGACGTCTGTTTTTGAGGGAGATGATCTGAAATAGTGACATGGTAGTGTGGTTCTGTCAACTCAATGAAGCCAACAGAACTACAACACCCACAAAAAGCAGAGACGAAATCCTGAGATCACTGAATCTGACATTCTCTGCCCCTTGGCTATATCTACAAATTCTGTCCATGAAAGTTATCAACAGAATCGGTGGCAAGAGTCAGTTATCACAAAGTTGAACATTCACTGGGAATGAATTGCATTGCTTGGTTCATATTGCCAGTAAAGTGAATGAAGTTCTCATTGCAGCCTGACACCTGATACTCCTCAAGTGTCCCCCACAGGACACCTTGAGGGACAAGGTCAAATGTTTTCTACAAGTTCAGAGAATTTGAACTTTTATCCAACATATGCCATGTTGGGTAAAATCTTGCACAGAAACTTTTTCCTTCTTGTTGCTTTCCTTGTCAGAGGAGCCACAATATCCAGCTTCTTATGCAAGAAACGATATAAAGCGGCTTGAGGCGACTGTTGTTGTGATTTGGCGCTATATAAATAAAATTGAACTAAATAAGGCTGCAGCACTATTAACAAGATAACCAACCTCTGTGGGAGTGAACACTGTAGGCTGTTTTGTGCATTCCCCAAAATCTTCACATCACAGTTGTAGAGTGCAAAATTAGCATGACCCATAGAGAAACAGCTGACACATCAACAGAAGGCTAAAATAAAGGTCCTTAAAGATTTCTGGTCTAACACACACTGCAACGTTCAATAGCAAAAGAAGTCCAACAGATGATTCATTTCAAATGCAAAGATTTATTTTCAGTCATGTAAAAACAAAAAAAAACTTTGACTGATGGGTAGACACGTACAAAAACAGGACACAAGAAGCAAAGCTGAGGTACAAAACTTTCTGAAGACCAAATTTGGGGTTACACTTGTCTTTCTCTCAGTTTCAGATTAAAAGTGAAGTTTCCTCATCAAATTGCACAGTTAAATTCAGCTGGTGTTTAGTGTTTCTGCTCAGTGATGCTGCAGCTGCTCTGTGTAATCCTGAAGTGTTTTTGTGCTGTTGACACTTGAACTGGGAACTGAAACTGTTAAATATAGACCTCGGCAACCAGCATCACTGTGGAATGCATTGATTGCGAGGCCCCAAACCAAAACAAATTCATTCTTTGCTGCTTCATTCTGTCATCAGTTATGGTTAAAAAAAGTTTAAAATAAAATAAATTGTACAGAGATGGACTTCTAGCAGATGCTAAGAAACAAGTGTGGTACTGAAAACCGAATGGATAACGCACCCCGACATCTTATCGCCCCTCAAACTTCCTGATATTTTTGCATATCTTGTGTGTGGTGTCAGTGCCTACACGGCAACACGGTTTTGTAATTTCAAGTCACTGGAAGCGCACGTTCAATGGCTGGGTGCATGACCTGAAAAATATTTAAGCCTGAAAACTGTGAAAATGCAGTGATCCCAACAAAGGTATGTAAGTGTTATCACCCTCCTTACCTTTTTTTTTTCCCCTAGTCAGTGAATGTACTCTACATTATGTGTGCATTTTCATACATCATTACGATTGGTAGTTGAGATGACCGCAGGTGAATAACATAAATTAACTGTGTCTGCCCGAGTGGTCCCAACAGATCCCAAGCATTTTCAGACATACATATATGGACAAAATTGTAGATCTCAATTGACACCAGGCTGTGAGCTGAGGGTGGAAACCTTCTTGAAGACAATCCCCAAACAAACTTGGAGCCAGCTGTCAGCCCACAGTGAGAGCTTTCTAACAAGTGGTGACATGACCAGGTAACGCTGATTTCTATTGACTGATCAGTGTGTGTGTTTGTCCTGTATGTTTAGGGGTGAGATACAATAAACAAGGAGTGGCTTCACAAGATGGTGATCAAATCACGGTGCGTTGTGGGGTGACATCACATTGCCAAGCCCTACAGATGCAGTGTGAGTTTACTATCTGGAAAGAGGTGTTTAAGCAGATGTGTGGGTGGTGTGACTGACATCATTTGTTTATACTGCAAACACCCTCATATTGAAACCAGGAGAACAGGAGGTTCAACACCAGCGTCTGGGCAAAAAAATCCACCAAAAATCCTGTTGATCTGTGAATAAATAAAGCCTTACAATCAAAGTTGATCAAACAATGAACTGAATCAATACTTTAACATATTGACTGCAAAGTCTCAGTGACTGAATTCAGGAGAGAAAATGCTCACTGGTGTTTCTGAATGATCTGAAGAGGGGTGAAGGTCAGGCTTTGCTGCCAACTGAACTGTACAGGGCTGCTTACTTTATCTGACAGCACCTCGGGGTATGAGGGTGGAGTTAAACTGGGTTTGTTTTCCAGTCCAGCTCCTCCTGGTCTGGTTATAGGTGAAGTTTTTTTTGGGGTCATGTGGCGGGAGTTTGAGGTCAGGGTCAGTCTGGGTACGCTCGCTGTCTCAGTGCAGCACCTCCCTATCGGCTGACCCAGAGCGTGTGGGGTAGATGTGGAGCTGGGGGAGGTCAATGCCGTCATTGTGCAGATCCTCTTGTTTCTGTAACCCGTGAAGTTTCAGTAGCAGCTCACTGATGAACACCTGACAGGAGACAACACATGACAGGGTTGACATGACAGTGACTCCTGCTGGCTGCACAGCTCATTACCCCCCGAAAATACAGAAGCCTCGCTGACATGCCGACTTTTCTTCCAATTATAACAACATGAGTTTGAAACACTGCACACATCCTTTTAGAGATAAATTACTTTAGAAAAAAATACTAACTACAGTCAGCCTTAGGTTTCCTTT
Source organism: Ptychochromis oligacanthus (assembly GCA_015103295.1). NCBI lineage: Eukaryota > Metazoa > Chordata > Actinopteri > Cichliformes > Cichlidae > Ptychochromis > Ptychochromis oligacanthus. The sequence continues at coordinate 576 of VVAS01110809.1, read as the reverse complement.
TGGAATTACTGCATGATTTCTGAGCAAAAACTGTTGTTTGAATAACAGACAAACTCATTTTGACTGGAATAATATATAGACAAGGTGCACGTCCCTATAAATAAACTCACACCTTCTAAACAAAGACTGGTTTGTGTGAAGCTTTATAGATACACAGGAAGCTGGAAAAGAGTCCAAAATCATACTCTTGAGTGAAAAACTGTCTACAGAAGAAATTCAAGACTGCTCCTGATCTCCATATGAGTAATGTCCAACAAAGATTATCTGCTTCTTCTTCTTCTTCCAGCTGCTCCCGGATCATCTGCCTCCATCTCACCCTATCCCTGCATCCTCCTCTGTCACACCAACCCTCTGCATGTCCTCCTTCACTACATCCATGAACCTCCTCTGAGGTCTTCCTCTTTTCCTCCTGCCTGGCAGCTCCATCTTCAACATTCTCTGTCCAATATATCCACTATCCCTCCTCTGCACATGTCAAAACCATCTCAGCCTTGCCTCTCTAACTTTGTGTCCAAACCGCTCAACATGAGCTGTCCCTCGGATGTCTCACTGTCTCCAAACCATACATCATAGCAG
>VVAS01110808.1:0-16618 GCA_015103295.1 Ptychochromis oligacanthus | reverse complement strand
AGCCAAACATGAAGTAGTGGTTTCAGTGGAGGTCAGGAAGGTCTTATTAAAGTCTGAATGTCCTTGGTAGAAGATCCTAATTTTAGTTGCAGGGTGTGGGGTTTAGACCCTCTGAATTCCTAAGGTGTATAAATGCTCTCAGATGCTTAGGGGTTAAAAATGGGCAGGGGTTACGTGTGCTGCACAGAGTCCTATGAGACAGCAAGGAAAAAAAAAAAAGAGACAGAGGTGGAAAGCAAAATCCAGACAACTAGTATGCACATGAGAGAATGTCTGAGTCTCTTCTCGTGTGATCAGTGTAAGTGGGTTGGAGACTTTCATAACACAGGCAGAGATTTTGGATTGTAATTGCCATAGACTGTCACTGCCACTCCAACCACACGATGTGGTAGATGCAAATAAGAGCCTCATAATTCTCAAGCACGGCAGCTTTACTGTAACTCTCTATGGTTAATCTTCCTGGAAGTCCTACACATTGTACACAATCCTCTTACATGTCAAAAGACAGTTGGGCAGCTCAGGACTTTTGTTCTTAGTGCTCTAAAGAACAGCATAGAACAATGTATCACTCTTTAGCTATTTTGCTGTGTCACAGATGTCATATTTCTTTGCTCACTGTTTTCAGTGCATAAGAGCATTTATACTAACGTATAGCTACATGAGGTGCTCTGCAAGAGGAACACTGTACATTTTTTGCCCTCAAACATTTGCCCTCAAAAGCACCAATGATGATGCCAGTGCTACAATAAATGGACAAACATATTGGGCCACACCTCTTAACCTTTGAATTCAGGTGTCTTTAGTCCCACAGGTGTATAAAATCAACTACCTAGCCATGCAGTCTGCCTTTACAAAGATTTGTGCCAGAATTGGTCGTTCTAAAGAGCTCACTGAATTTGAGCGTGGCACTGCAATAGGATGGAACGAGTCAGTTTTTTGAAATTTCTTCCCTCCTAGATATTCCAGTGGTATTGCTGGAAAGCAGAAGCGTTTAGGAACCGCAGCAACTCAGCCACAAAGTGGCAGACCACATAAAGTTACAGAGCGGGGTCACCAACCGCTGAGGCGCATAGTGCATAAAAAGTCGCCAACACTCTGTTGACTCAGTAACTGCAGAGTTCCAAACCTCGTCTGGCATTAACATCAGCACAAAAACTGTGTGCCAGGAGCTTCATGGCATGGCTTTCCATGGTGTAATGTGTATGTGGTCTAGTACTTTTGTCCATATAGTGTATCTAGCTAGCTAACTAACAGTGGTAGATTTCTTTTTAGGTGTTGCAGATAAAACCACAGATTACATTAGCTGTGGCACTGTTTAGTGTTTTTGTGTTTAAATGTTATTTTTACCATTATAAGAATTTAGTATTATGATTGGTCAGAGACACTACAAGTTGCAAATGCTCACAAAATTCAGCAGCTAGTGACAATCCCAGTCAAAAGTTGTGCAAAACTCAAGTGTTCAGTTTGAGACAACACTACCCTGTCAAAATTCATGCGCTGCATAATGATGTATGTGGTGTACATAGTGTACTGGATGAAAATGAACACATTAAAGTATACAAACAAGTCCTCTGCTTAGAAAACCCAAAATGGCTGCTCCTCCTCTTCCTCTCCTGGTGTCACTGGTGGCCTGGCACTGCCATGCAGGGCTGCTTAGTTCATATACAGTGTGCAGGAAGTGATTAACAGTAAAAGATCAAAGGAAGTGGACAGGATAAACATTCTTCCCTGGGACCCTACTCCTCCGGGCTATACAGCACCACTTCCTCTTTTTACAGACTGACTGCTGCCTCCACCACCACAGCACAGCGCACACATTGTCACCACATGAGGTACTGACCCACAATTCAGACAGTGTGTGTGTGAGAGAGAGAGAGATAGAAAGATAGATAGAGAGAAAGTGTGTTGTGTTTAAATGTTCTGTGGGTGCATGCATGATTCTTGAGAGCTGAGGCAAGATCCAGGCTGCACTTGGAGTTTGAAAATTATTATGTTATGCAGATGAACAGATCATTTGAGAGGCTCAGCTTATGCTAATTTCCCACAGTGGTGCACAGCTGTTCTGCTACAGGACCGCCATTGGGAGTTGATTATGTGACCCAACCAGCTGCAGGTGTAAGAGAAAAGCCAGGAAGAGCAGGAAACCCTCTCTGATGTCACCAGTGCTGGATATGGAATGTAAATTTCAACCAAAGCTGTTCTGCTATGCAGAGCATTTTGCTGCATGTGTAGGCTGGGGAAGGACCATAAGGGAAGTAGTTTGTGTGTGTGTGCATGCATGTGGCTGTGTCTGAGCAACAATAAAACAAACAAAACATAAAAAGGAAGAAAAATAAACATCAATAAAATGCTCACATTGTTGCATACCAGTGACCTTCAACCTGAATATTTCCATGAATCATCCTCTTCCAAACATCATGTATGGTGTTTAACTTTTCTCTTATGAATCCAGGTTTGGTGTTTTGATGTTAAATCTTTGTTTCATATCAATATCAAGACATTCCTTGTTGAATTTGGATTTTTTACCTTCCAGCAGCACCCCACCCAACCTGAGGTGAAACATAACCTCCTTTTGGGCTCAATGGATGGCAGATCATAGGCCCTCAAGATCTAAAAGACACAATTATCCTCAATTGAAGGCTGACAGGAAGAAGAAACGGTTCATAAGTGGTGCAGAGGTCTTTCTTCTCTTGGGGGGTAGGGGCAGCTAATCTACTCACAGGGGCATATGTGAGTGACCAAGTCATCCATCGCCAGGTGAAGGACCCCAAACTTGTTCCCCAAAAATAGAGCAATGACTGAGAGACCAGAGGTCTGGGCCTGTGTATGTGGAAAATCAATGTGAGGTCCAGTTGGCCCTACAGCGAGGCCCAGAACCACCAATTAAAAGTACAGTGTTTGACCTTGTTGATCCTTTGAAGCTCCGGCCTCAGGGACAATGTTTTTGTGTTGGGTTCGATGATGGCTCCAGCAGCCTTTGCTGTGGTAGGCACCAAGCACTGAGTCCAAATGTGGATTTAAAAATAGAGAGGCCTGTGATGTGTGGCTTGCTCTCACTGTTTCTCTTGGCAGATTGAGGTCAGAACATATTACCCATAATCCGCTTCATATGCAAAGCTGCATAATATGATTCCATGTCGTTGCAGCCTGCCAGTTATTCTCACAGTCAATCAAATCTGAGAACATGTAGATGAGGCAGCAATATTGACCAAAGGAAATAAATTGTTACATTGCTGTTTTTGTGTGCTGTCCCTGCCTGAGTTAACAAACAAGAAATTTTCCTCTACATGTCTGCCAGAACTTAGCCTTTCATTCACATATTGGTTACAAATGAGCCTCATTTTGAATGATAACCCAAGAAATGCACATATGGCTTCAAGTGAAAGACCCACATTTGGCCTCACTGCCTGCCATTAAAAAACATTTAATCTGATAGAATCATTTGTCTTTGTGTCTGGAGCCGGCAAATCCAAGGGCAACTTCCAGCATCTAATTGGTCGAGAGGATCATTGACATCACAGGAGGTGAAAGGTCAATCTGGGACAACCTTGTATGTTCTCTGGTGCCAAGTTCTGCTTGAGAGTTGCCATGTGTGAGAAGCGTTTCTTGTTGTTCTTGGGCCTATGTGAACATCTGTGTCGGACTACTAGCCAGTGCAGAGAAACAGAGTCATACTGAAGGAAGCGCAAGACTTTGAAATCCCCTTAAACACAGTAATTTCCAGGAAATACACTTATGGGTGGGGAGGTGGATAGGGAATTAAACATCTTTGCACTATTTACCATGGGTTGCATTTCTTCAGCAAAGTACTTTTTGACACTTTCACACAATGCAGTCTTCATAGAGATCAAATAAACTAAATAGAGAAGTCCTTTGGTGAGCTCCAGGACTTTGTATTTAATCCAATGGTGTGCACCACTGTTAAATAAATCAAGTGGTTAATTGTGATGAGCATACTGTGATAATTTGCTGCCAGCTTTGTACACACCCATCCTGGAGGGACATAGGCACCATGATACACACTCAATCATATAGTACAGGCCAAATGAGAAAACTGTTTCACTCCCTCTGTAGATCTTTAGTCTGACAACAAGCAATATCTAACATACAATATAATTTATTGTGTAAAATCTGCACAGCAACTGACTTTATGATTTTTAGTTGCCTATAGTGCAGCTTTGCATATTGGCTGCTATTTACCTAATTTTTTGGCCCCTTCATTCTAACCGGGGACGTCTGTTTTTAAATTCTTTTGCCTGACTCTCAAGCTGTTTTCACACATGCTCTGCAGCCCCGAACTTTTCGAGAAACTTCCCTTTCAAAGTTGCATGTGAGAACGGAAATGTCCGATGCAGAAGAATTGGACACAAAACTCTCTTTAGCGTGCCAGCTCTCAAGTACAAAAGTAATATCTGATTGGGCCCATATGAGAATAGTGCAGGTATCTGTGTTGTGAATTCAGAGTGAGCGAGAAGTTGCATCATGTGTGCTGCCTCCTGCATGATATATCCAGGCAGCACCTTTGCCTAACCTGAGTATTTCCAGAAATGAGAATCCGACTGACGCAAATTTCCTGTCTCTTGTCATGTGCTACATGACAGGAGACAATGTCATGATCTGATTCCCCCAACATTATCCAGAGTTCATGTGTAAAACATCTTTAGTCCAAAAGTCTGGACATCAGTCCTGAGCTGGAGAGGAAGAAGGAGATGTAGTTCGTTATTAAAGAATTGTATTCTGTTGACTATTGGACCCAAGCCCACCACCAACACGCACACATTCTTTTTCTCACATAGATGTTTCGTAGCCTAGGAGCAAGCCTGGGCCTGGGTTGTTCATTCAGTCAGTCGACATCGAAAGGGCACATTGAGAATTTTGCCCCAGAGGCTACCAACAATCCAGATGCAACGCTAGCATCGAGATCCCTTTTTATAGTTTCTGTAGTGTCATCTGCAATGCCATCTTAAGTGGCAGTAGCTTCACGCCCCGACTTATGAAAACACTCAAAGAATGTAGTTTCCCTTCATTTCATGTCTCCCTTATGATACAATACAATAGTACACAATATTTTTTGTAAATTAACACGAGTTAAATTCCAGGGATATGGCTGACTTTCATAGGAAAAATCAGGTCTAGGTCACATCACAACCAAACATAAAGTCCCACACAGACAGGGTGACTGGAAGTCTCAAGTAAAAATAGATGTCTTTCTCTGCCTATTATATTATTTGCAAAAGAAAATCCCTGAAGTGAAGTTTTTGTTGCAAAGTTACTGTATATATGTGTATGGAGATCCTGGGGCTTTCTTTATATGGTTTATATGGTTTATACCTGCATATCACATACAGTCCACTGCATAATTAAGTTTGTATATTCAATTCCTCTTCAGTTAGTAACTACAAGCTAGCTGTGAACTAGTAATTTACTTGACTGCATCACTAAAACTTACAAAAAATATATATATTGATTAATGCTTGAATGGAGAATATGTAAAGTAAAATCAGTTGACTGCAAGTTCTTGCAGCATTCTAAGTTATAGCCTGTAGGTAATGGTTTAAGGGGCAAAATTAACATTGAACTTAACAGTCCTACTTTGCATATGAAGGTGTGGATTTATGTATGCAAAAAATTATGCCAAGGCTGGTTGGAGTAAAGTAAGTTTGTTCAGTGGCTTAATACTGTTCATGTGGACGAAAATGAGTATATCAAGTTGAATTAAATTAAATATTATCAGATGTCGGTGTAATGCACAGTGGTAATATTAGCATAATGTTTGATTATTCTACCTATACTGCATTGTTTTGATTTAAATGCAATATAATACTTTCCAATTTACATTATTAAAATAGAGCAATACGATCAGCTGTCAAGTCAGAAGTGTGGACCACATCCTCTCACTGCTCGGTCACAAGCAGTCTAACATTAGCTTTGTTATTTGGTTCATTCAGCTGTGCAACAGTTACACCTGTGTGGAACAGCTAGCCTCTGTTTGACAGCAAACTCATGCGTGACATATTTTAATTGAGTAATTCATAAATCTTCACTTAGTAAACAACTCCGACAAGTTTAAACTTGCAAACAGCTGGTGCAGCTGTTGCATCTCGGATCCAAAGCACAACAAGGCTTTATAGATTCCTCATATGATATAAATAGACAGTATTTACTCACACATGTAGTTTACCCTACAGTGGCCTACCTCTGTGTCTGACCCCTAACATAAACACTACATGGCTCCTTTCCCCAGCGACCCAGGGGGATGCAGGTGGTCCACATGGACACCTCTACATGGGTTCTGACCCAGGTTCAAAGGTCAGACCCTCAAATGACGGCCTTCCTTGCCGCCTCTAATTGCCCTGTTTATTTTTAGTCCACAGTGGGCTATGTTGAGCTATTAAAAGAAACATGAACATGAGGCCGTCTGCTAATTACTGTTGGGCCAGCAGACCCTCACTTTCCCTGATTGCTACCATATGTTAACCCACTCAGAGAGGAGAATCTCATCTGTCACCTTCACTGTCTCTCTGGTTTTTCTGTTTATGTAGCACTGCAGGGTGTAAGTTTGTGCAAGTGTGTCTTGCTGAAATATCTGTAGTGAAGATTTAAATAGAAGGTTTTGTGGAATTTGGAGTCTTAAAAACAGTATAAAGAATATAACCTGACAGCCACTGTGTGCAAGATTAATTCATCTGGCATCCCAGAGATGTGCACAAGTGCACTTCTATGTTGGTGGCCTAACACAATGTCCCCATGCTTAGACACATCAAGATAACAGTCCATTTTGGACAGAGGACAGTAGAGTAAGTCATATTTTTTCTCAGCCAAGAGACCTTGGATCATTGTCCAGTTTAGGAGCTTTGTTTTTCACTTGGTTTTCCCTTGCTTATTTCATTCGTTTTCACTCATGTAGGCAATAAAAACTAATTGCTTAAGTTCAGGAAAAAGTTGTGGTTTGGGATACAAAACAGCCATTCACAACATTAACCTGTACATTCAAAAATCATGCTTGCAAAAGACATTAAAATGTGTCACCTTCACAAGTGTCCATATATTTCAAGTTAGGAGTGAGAAACCCATCTCATTGTTGCCCAAACCAGGTGTGTCATGGCACAGATGCCAAAGGACACGTTGTGCATGATTTCATGATGCCAGCATCGTGTACAAAATGGCACTATTTGACACCCCTGAAATGAGCACTAGCTGGTTTTGTGACAAAGCAAGCAGATAGAGCTGGCCGATATGGCAGGTACGCATATACATTTGAGCATTTAAGGAAGCGGTACGTAATTGAGTTGAGTTAGACCTGTTTGTGGTCAGAAAGCGGTTGAAATAAAGCAGCAGAGGAAACCAAGTTGCTAACAAAATTAACAAAGGTTTGATTGCAGTAGGAAGGTGGTGGTGTGGATTAGCAGAGCGGCCTGGACAAAGAGACTGCACGCTTCTGTTTAGTGATAGAGACAGCAAGAAACACTGCAAGCATTTTAAATTACAATTAGAAGTCTATAAGTAAGTTAGCACTAAGAAAAGTTAACTTCAGAATCAGTATAAAACAGTTATATTATGTAGACCTATGATAAAAACATATTAATGAGACGCTGGGATATATACTCTTCATTTTGATTTCTAAATCAAAAATAATAGAGTAAGCTTATGGTCATTTCTCACCATTTCTTGGTGCTCTTGTTTCTCTCAGTACCAGCATATGCTGCTACTAACATATGTGTCAGCTGTGAATCCAGAAATGTCAGGAAGGAGTCTGGACTATGTCAGACATCACAGGCCCACCCGCCTCACCCTGCCCTGATGGATTAGGTTTCCGCTTCACCTAGATGCAAACAAACCTGCTATGTCCTGCTGAGATTAATCATTTAGTGGGAGAAAATAGATATTCACTCGAGAGCAATGCATTACACTACTTAGACTTTTTAAGGTAGCTATTATGATGTTAAGTTTCCTAAGCCAAAAGGCGTCTCATGTTCATGGTCAATATCCAAAAGAAACGCCTTAGCGTGAGGACAGCTAAGATCTGGCAACTTTAGTAGTTATTGATTCTGACTGGCAATTCATTTGCATAATGAGCTTCACACTGTGGAATCGCTAAGTTGTTTACACAGTAAATATAGAATAGTCATTTGTAGTTAAAAACATTTAAAACCTGTATTGGTTATTTGGGTCTTCTAACTAATTGGTCCTAAAATTTCACCCTTTGGATATGGTTTACTGGCACACAGGATGTCACTGTAATAGAGTGTAGGATTTCAATATTACACTGTAAAACATATACTTACATAGAACCCTACTGTAATAAATAAAACACAATGCAAAATGACATTGTCATGCCAGTAAATCTAGCTGTACCTTACTGTAATTTAACATGGAGATTTATGGCACATGATATTAATGATCAGCCAAGTTGTAACGCTTTTATTCTTCAAAAAATAGACATCAAAATCTTACATTAGTTGAAAAAAAAAATAAATATAAAAGATGTTTCAGTTATTTACCTAATTTTTAAAACTATAATTATACACATACAGCTGTTAACATGCCAAAAAATGCAATTTTATGTGAATATTTGACATTCCAGGTTTCAAAGTATATTGTTCACTAGCTTGTTAAGGAGTGCAAGATTACTTCTTTTCAGTTTGAGGCAGTGTAAGGTGGCCGTGTTGCTTGATAGGAAGATTGTGAAAACTACATATAATCCCTCAGCACCGTTACCACACGGTTACCAGTCAGAGCTTCTCCCTCATTGAAGCAGATCACTTTAATGTGTTTTAATGTGTATCAAGATTAGATAAATGAAATGTATTCACTTAAAAGTTGTGTATGTTTCTTTTACATGCACGGCATTTATATATGAGAGGGTTGAATGCTAACTTAGGAAACACCAGTATCTTTACATTCAGACCAAGCTGCTACCAACTGAAAATAACATGAGAAAACTGTGCTATGAAGAAACTAAAGTGCAAAGACACGATAACCTGGAGATGGATGATCATGTTGTGGCCGCATCTGGTAACATTTTGGTTATCAGGACCGAAGGATGTGGATTACTTTTTTATCTCAGCGTTAGAATTTCAGACGTTGCAGTTTAATTGTGGAAAACTCTGACATTTTGCTTTTTGGTTTGGTTTGCTGAGGTAAAACCCAGCTGCTGCAGTGATCTCATAATGTGGAGTTCGTACTGGCTTTTCTTGCCACTATTGCTGTTGTTTGTCTTTTTACCAGTGTGTAACATGGTGAGACGTTATATGGTTGAGGTAATCCTTAAATATGCCGTGCAGATGTAAGCAGATTTCATTACAACACTTTTTTGGGGGGCTTTTAACTTGAAGGCATTCTTTTTAAACATTTTTCCACTGCACAAGATTTTTTAACTTGAGCAATATCTTGGTTGTTTTGGTCATTAACATGAAGTAGAGCATTTAGCGATTTCTAGTCACAAGGAAGGAAATCTATGTGGATTTTAGAGTTAATAAGAATTAAACACTGATACACTCCCACATACTGAATATACTGTGCATATGCACTGTGTGTGTGTGTGCTCATTTTCATGTTCAGCATACAGTCTGCGGGGGCTGAGGATATGCTGTCATGTTCCCTATGTAACTGGTGGGGCTCATGTAATGTCAGCAGTTGGTGGCCCTGTGTTGCCACCCACACAGCTGTTATGGAGCCCCAGGCCACCTGATGAGTGCCTCAGCACGGTGAACACACCTGATGGTGCTCCCTGTGTTTTTTTTCTCTTGGGAGTCTGGCAGACGGGTGGAACGTTGGTTTTCAGCAACGCTCCAACGCCAACACGGGAGGCAAGGGAAACCGAGTTTGAAAGCAAAGCTCATAAAATCAACAATCACACTTTTATGTTTGCTAACAGTCTGCTGCCACTGAGGAGAAGCCCCTTTAATGAGGCTGCGTTCAGTTATTCATAATGGAAGGCTCAGTAATAGAAAACTGCTGTGTTGCAGTTGCATTGGTTTCACATTTTTGAATCATCGCCAAACCAGTGAAGCATAAAAAAAAAACTACAAGGTTGTTGCAATACAGCATGAAATTCAAGACCTGAGAATTCCAGACCTGGTTCTTCTCCAAAAAGTTCTATAACTGGGAACAACAGTGAGCTTCATGGGGACACTCCCAGTTCCTCTGCCACCTCCTAATCTTCCTGAGAAACCAAGGTGGGACTCCTGGGTGAAAGGGTCACTGTCTCTTAGCATTCCTGACCTGGCAGGGGGGCAAGGATTGGGCTGAAATGCAGGGGCAGGGCGAAGCATTGAGGCAAGCGTGGGCATTGTATATCTAGGGGCGGTGACTAAGTCGTGTTTGGCCCTTTGGCTTTTGAGAATTTTTTTTGTTGTCATTGTTGGCCAGACTTACTGCAACATTCCTCCTGGCTCTGTGGTTAGTGTGTACTAGAGAGCGGTAGCAGGAAGGGGGAAAGATGACAAAACAAATGGATTTTTAAATCTTAGGGGAAACAATAGAAGGTGACCCCCCTGAGCCATTTGGGGACTTTGTGGCCTTCAGGGCTTCAAACAGAGAATAGCATTACAATAAAAGTAAACAGGCAAAAAAATAAAATAAAAAAAACCTCACCTAAGAAATGATTTACTAAATACTATATTTACCTTTGAAATCAAGGATGGATTATTTCACTTTTTAGCCCTAATGCTTATTATTTATATTGACAGTTTAGTGCCACTTCTCATATCTGCTCATCTTAAATCCACACTCCCCATATTTTAGTGTCCATCTGCAGATGTAAAAGGCTTGGTTTGCCTTTTGAAAATGCACCCTTCCAAAGACCCTCTATTTCACACTTTAACACCCAACTAAATAAAAATTAAGGCAACTGATTGGCTTAATTTAAAGTTGATAAACTTTAAAGTTGATGTTTTCAGAATTTCAAAATCTTGCTCACGTACCGTATGTCCAATTTGACTACAGATGAATCAAATTGTTTAATAAGTGAATAAGTATTAAGTAAATATGAAAATGTTTTACATGTTTTCAGTTAATGACGCAAAGCTAATTCTCAGGCATTCAGCTCAAGCTGCACTGCGTCATACACACTAACATACCTCCCTCTCCTCACGTCATTTACCAAACACACCCTCCCGGTTTGGCAGTCTATTTAAGCTGACATGTCAGCGTTGCTGCTGCCCTGCATACCTGCCTGCTCTTTCAACCCCTTCACCAGCCCAGCATCCCAGCTGGGAGTGATGATCTCTCAGATGTCAAACTCTAACTATTTTCTGCTGCTGCAGTAAATCAGTCATTTCAAACATTATTTATTTATTTAAATTTCACAAACGCAGCACAACACTTTAATTACTTTACTTCAGGCAGACACGAGTAATGTAATTGTACCTACTCAAATCAAATGCTTAATTAATATTTACCCACCCTTGATCAGCATCAGTAAGACAGCTTGATATTTACTTCAAATGTCTTACCTTTTTACAATAAACAGCACACTTTATGTATCTTTTCAAAAACAGTTATAGTAATTTACTTAGCAACCCATTTCATTCATGTCAGAACATATTCTATTATCATGGTGAATAAAACACAAGCTGAGCAGCTGAAGAGTAAACGTAATGGGAAAAATATGATATTTCACTATAACAGAGCATTTATAATATTTTAACTAACATTTGCTAATTCTAGCATTTGCCACTCCGGATGTTACAATATCAATGAACTACGTGCAAATTATAACACACAGATGATACAGGCAAAGAAAACAACCCCTAAAAATTAATAAGAGGCTACAATGTGCCAAGAATCAGGATGCAATGAGTCTATACTGCTATTTAATGCAATTCCAGTGGAATGTGTTTCATCAGTGGCCTACAAAAAAGAACAAGAAAACTCAAAACACCAAAGCAACTTGCTTCAATAGCTTTTTGAGTTTTCTCAACTCGTGACTGTTGTTGTTAAATTTACTAAGATGTAATTCTGGCGACTTCAATTTTCTTCCTCACCTAATTACAATATTGTGATTACATGTGAGGGTAATGGTAAAATTTTGGTCTGGCACAGATTTTTATGCCAGACCCCCTTCCTGACCACAACCCTTCCATTTATCCGGGCTCTGGAGTGGCAGTGGGAGTACGCTAGGTTGCAATCAGAATTTCCATGTTTTCTGAAGGTAGAAATACATCCCACTGAAGCTAGAATTTTACAGTTCACCTCACAGGTATATTGTAATTAGGTGAACAAGGAAATTTAATCAGACCATTGGTAAGATTTTAGCCAATTTAAATGTTGAAATAGCATTTGGTTTACTTTCTGTAATATTTTCATTGTAACCTGTAGCCATGTTTCAATTCAGTAATCCAGCATGTGGCCTTTCATTTACTTGATAAAGCACAACATGCTTAATCTACTAAAAAGGCCAAAAATAACCACTTAAAGGTGGAGGAAATGTCAAAGAAACTATAATATTTATGTAAAAAAAAATTGTGTGTTTTTTATATATTTAATTAGGCTACTTGGAGCCTATCTGGTGTTAAAACTCTTTGGTTTTATAGTGTAAATGAAAAAAATTGTTAGTTTCCCTGGAGCTCATGGGGTCAAACTCTGGTCAAAAGACGCCTCGGCTGTCTCCTTGTCTTTCTGTTTTTCAGCTCTTGATGCAGTTTTAAAAGGCAGATCTTCTCAGACAGCTTCTCCCAGGCCTCCTCGTAGGCTGCGTCTAAAACAGATTACATACAGTTTAATGGGTTCTTTTAGCCTCAAGCTTGCTGTCACTGAAATATGGATGTGTTTGAAGTGCTAGTCCCTACACAGCCAACAAAGAGGTTACATGTTTGGGTATGAGCAGGATCAGGATTGCTGTTATACTACCAGTTAGTCATGTCTGCTAAAGCTAAATTCCCCAGCCAAAGATTACTATCCTCAGGTCATTACTTGTTCCTCAGTTTCTGTCCCTGCCTTTTAAAAAAGGTTGCCACAAATAACTAAATAACTAAATGTATATTTGTGTATTGCTTTGGAGGATGCTAAAGAGAAACAGTTCAGCTATTTATCCACACATGCAGATTTTAAGAGGTAGCTATATGTATATTGTAATCTGAAGTTCTGCTTTAAGAGAAAGCGGTTCCTTTCTGCCTCATTCGAACAGGAAAACTGCCAAAGCTCCATCCATCAGATAAAAGATTTTGTTTCTTTCGTCTTTGGGTCAGGCACATGAGAGGAACGTTTTGCTCAGAGCATTTCTATGCAGTTGCCAGGCAGGCAGAGGTTTTTCAAGGCGGGCTCTGGGGACCAGATTATAACTAATGAGGTCCAAGTTAACGTGACCAGAGGAGGCAGCTGGCGAGAAACGGGCCCCAGTTTAAACCTTTATCATAGGATCTCTCCATGGGCTAGACTGAGGGACAAACCCACGGGAAGTACATCACTGGCAACGCCGGTCACGTCTGCCACAAATGAGCTGTAGTGACTTATAAGGAAATCTTGGAAAAGGAACATTGAAATGTGCTGCAGTTGTGTGTGCACTGTAAACTTTACTTTTCTCAGGACACCTATGACTGTAAGAGGGGATGCAAGATTAAGGCAGATGGTACTGTGGTTTCATTTACCTGATGAGGCTGCATACAGGACACCTGTTCTCTGGTCCTTTGTGTGAACAGTTTTGTATGTGTGCTTGTAAATGATCCACAAGGGATGATCTTTTTATATTCAAAAACATCCAAAAACATGTTTAGTTTATTGTGTTTTGAAATTATATGGTCACTGATAGATATATAAAATGAATGCCAAAAACCTAAACTCAGCTTTGAATTAAATATTCTTACCATTACAAGTTTTCTAATGTGAGTTGGATCCCATGTGTGTAGTTTTAGTGTGTCCCCTCCTGCTGCTTTATTGAAACTCCTGTTGTCATGACTGACAAAAATAAATAAGTGATCAGTAATTGTTTTGTGGTTCTGGGGGCAAAAATCAATTAAAAAGCCTCCCCAGCAATAATTTCCTCCACTGATTTAAACACAAGCTCCCTTTAGGTAAGTCATCAGGCCTAATTGAGACCTGGGGACCTCCACTGAAGGATGATTTAGTTTTTAGGTGGTTTTGTGTTGTTATGCAGTAAGGTTTCCTGTTTAGTGACTGAAGTGTTGTTTGTTCATTAACCTAAACTAAAAAGAGTAGAAATATCCCTTCAGTCAGATACTGTTTGTTCAGTTTGTGCATGGTTATTACAACTCCCACCTAAAGCACTTTTACCTACTCTTCTTCTTCTTCTTGAAAGAGTTCTTCACAAAGCCCAGGTGAGAGCAGCAGGTGTGGGAATAATCTGAGACCCACCCAGTGTGCCACTGCCCCTATTCACACTCTGCCTAAGCTGCCATCCATTGTGTCCCTCTTGCTGAAGAGGAGCAGAGGAACAGGACAATTATGACATTATGGCTGGGTGGCTGAGCAGCAGTCCCAGCTGGTGGGAAACAGAAGGGAGGAATGGGCAACCAGAGAGCAACTGTTCCCACAGGAAAGCAATCCACCACATGGAAGGTCTATGTTCTTCATCTGTGGGTGATGCTGGATACTTGAGTAGAGCATTGATGATGTGATCCTTCACCTTTTAAAAAAAAACAAACAAACAAAACATAAAACATTCACATCCATAAATTGTAACTTACAGAGCTAAATGTCAGGCACAAAGTACTACACAGTTTATTGATGACATTTATTGAACTTTTATTTGATGACATATTGTCGATTTTCCTCATGTCTCAGACAATTTAAGTCTTGTTGTCTCACTTAGCTGATAAATCAGGTTTGACTTATGTTAACCCATAGAGAACGAGATTAGTGAGCAACATAACAAACAACAGCAGTAGTTTAAGGATGGATTGTCCACAACCGCAATCCTGGTTGGATAAGCAGTAAATAAAATGTACGGATGGATGGATGAAGCAGACAGTTATCTGGCTAAGTGTGCAACCCATATGCTACTGAAATACCTTAACTTTTCCAGAAAATTTATCTTGCTATAATTGTGTCTAAAGACTGCTGAATAAATAAAATGAAGGGGACACAACTGAAAGTTAACTAACTTAACTTAAGTTATGTGTTTCCATAGTGTAGGGGTTAGGACATTTGCCTCACAAGCAAAAGGTCCCTGTTTTGCAACTGGGAGGAAACATAAAGCCAACTTTGTGTGGATCACAAGCCAGTGTACTACACTGGTCCCAAGCCCAGATAAATGGGAGGGTTGCATCTGGCATAAAAATCTGTGCAGAACCAAATATGCAGATCAATCTGCTGCGGGAAATAAGTGAACAGCTGAAAGTTGTTAGGGCAAATTTTTATGTTACCGATGCTAGAATTTCTTTTGTTTACTCAAGAAGAATTTCTCTGTTCTTTGAAGGTAGAAAAACATGCCACTGGAGCTAGAATTTTATTGTTAACCCCACAGAAATATTGTAATTAGGTGAACAACAAAAATCAAGTTGCCAGAACTCTTGTGAAGTAAATTCAGCAAGTTGAAAAAACTCAAAAATCTATTGAATCATGTTGGTTGCCTGGATATTTTGAGATTTCTCAACCTTTGTTTTTTATAGCGTGGGATCATCATAGTGAAACATAATTGTTGCAACAATGCAACATGGTTATTTCAATAATTCACATGATTGCATGCACATTGATTTATGTGTCTTTTAATAACTTTTTCCCAAACTTTTAGCTCCATAAGCTTATAAGGACTGTGACATATCACTTCTACTTCACACATTAAGATAGCACCCTTTGCCTTTGCAGAAATTACGTACTTGTGATCATTCTTTAGGCTCTCTCATTAGAGACACACACAAATGATGCTGGCACTCTAGATTTTTAACATACAGGCCCAACCTTACACAATTCTCAAAGGTATTTGCTTATTTGGTAATAAGCTCATATATGCCTTTTGACTGTTAATGAATTTTGTGTCAAAGGTGTTTCTATATTGTAGGTAATGTTTTATATTTTTATTGATGGCATCTGCTCATCTAATATCTAAGCTGCATTCCTGTTTAGTTACACTACTTCCAGGTGCTCGTGTCTCTCACATCATTGCCCTATCCCCTAAACCTGACCACTTTTGACTTCAAAGCAAAGGTGTGCTGTTCTCTCTCCACGTGTCATGGGAGAATGACCCTGCGAGAGGCTGATCAAGCCCCAGGACAATGTGGAGTCACCTGAGAGGAGAGGTCAGAGCATTCCATTGTAAAGGCTGAGCGGCCCGATGATGCTTGGACAAGAAGTCATCACATGCCTTAGAGAAAGAACCTGTTTCACAGTCACATCTGAGCTACAGACCGTGCAACACCCATCATACCACAAGACCAAAACTGGTGACTTTTTCCTGAGACAATAAAAACTATTTAACTAGTGAAATCTTTAACTTTAAAATATAATAATGTCAGCTGGTTGCCATTTTACTGTTATATTACTATAATCTCTGTAAACACTATTACTATATTAATTTCCGATAACAAAGTTTTATCCTAAATATTTATGTCAGGTTGCTTGCAGTCCTTTTTAAGGGTCAGTGTGTCTGCCCTTTGCGCTGTCCAGTTGCATACCTGCAGTAAGTAATAAAGTAGGACCTTCTTTGATCTGATGTCCCACC
>VVAS01110803.1:0-10776 GCA_015103295.1 Ptychochromis oligacanthus | reverse complement strand
TTTCTTTGGTGGGTGGTACATGTTAAAGTTACATCCACGAGTGCCAGGATCCAGCAGGACATTGTGTTGTAACAAGATGATCAGTTTTTCTCATTTCACCTGTCATTGGATTTAATGTGAAGTTGATTTTCTTAACCATGGAAAGAATTCTGTGATTATCAACTTTTGTCGTCTTCTGTCGTCTTTCAGGCCTTTAGGTGTTGCTGAGCTGCCCAGTGCATTTATTCTTTTTAAGCAGATTGTTGATTTGGCCACTCCTAAAGTTTTTGCTGTCTCTCTGAAGCATTTGTTTTGGTTTTTCAGCCTTATGATGGCCTCACATCGACATCTCTTTCAAACTCATATTGAGAGATCCAGTGAAAAGATACTAGACACAAGTTGAACACTGAATCAAATACAGGTGTTTTAATTTGCTTGATTTGTCATGGAAATGACAAGGAAAGAGACCTCAACTGACCATGAAACATCTTGTCAGTCAATTGTCCAATTACTTTTGAGCCTCTGAAAATGGGGGACTGTGTATAAAAATGGCTGTAATTCTTAAACAGTTAATACAGTACTTTTTTTTTAAACCCCTTGAATTAAAGCTGGAAGTCTGCATTTCAGTTACATCTTGATTGTGTAATTTAAAATCCACTGTGGCAATGTACAAAACATGTGTTATTGTCCAAAAACTTATATTTAACTTTAAGTGCATATTTAAGCAATTATTTCACTACTTTGAATGCACCAAACTGCAGACATAAAGCTACAGAGCAATTAGCTGTTGTATGTAATGAACTATTTGTAAGCTGAAAAGTTAACGGAGACAAAAAGCTAAACTAATAGGAGACTGACTCTATTACGAGATATAAAGCCTCTAAACAAATGCTAATATTGCTCTGAAACTGTTAGTAAGTCAGCAACTGTCTACTAAAGTCATGTATAAAACTCTGACTTATCAATGACAACAGATATGACTAAATACTGCAAAACTATATTAAAGAATGATGCAATGAAAGGCTATTGAAAGAGATACTTTTTTGCAGGAAACATAAAAAATTTTCTAAAGTGACCTCTAACTCCTTATAAATTATTGTACCTGTACTAACATAACAATGTAAAATATACATATCTAATACATGAAAAAATAAATCTTTCTATTTTGCTAGTTGCAGAGCTGTCTCGTACATCCACAGGCATGTAGTAGCCTGTAGGTATTTTATTAATTTAATGGCCAAGGCTGAATGTAGAAGTTAAGTAGAGTATTTGTTTTCAAACAACCACCAGCTATCACTAGGTTTCAGCTTTTCTGAGATAACAGTGAATATTAGGGGCAAAGGAGCAATTAAAATTTCAGCTGAATCACTCTGAGGGTCCTTTATGAACTGTGCAACTGTATGCAGCTGTAAAATCTAATTTGGCCCAGACAGCACAAGTTCAAATTCTGGCCTCAACCAAAAATATTTTTAGCTAGAGAAAAATAAGGAGTCATCAGTACCGTGAATTTAGTTATTTTTTTCCCCCCAGTGTAAGTGAACCCTAATTCTCAAGGCTCCTTAAACTCTTGTTGGGTGCTTCTCTTATATTGAGAGATGGTATATTGTAGTTGTCCTTTTGGGAGGCTTATTTTTTCTAGAAGATGAGGGCTACGGTAATATTGTGGAGAGGCTGAGATAGCAGGGTTTTGAGAGCAGGAAGAGGGATGTTTGGCAGAGCCCTGAAAGAAGCTGTGTTGTGATGTTATCTCATTGGCGCCACAGCGCAGGGCACTTAGTGATAAGAGTTTGCTGTGCAGCTACAGCCACAAACCACACTCTTACACAGACCTGGACACAAACACTTGCACACAGACATAATCACTCAGGCACAGAAATGCGCACACACAGCCAAGGTCACGGTCACTCATAGCTTCAAGGTAGATGCCATAAGTATTGTGAAAGTGACAGGAGTCCCTTCTTTCTCTGGTCTCCACAAATCACAGAAGCCTCGATCATATTCCGATGTGCCAGTGGTAGACAACTGTTAAAGAAGAGTAAAGAGAAGACCTGCTCTGTTTTATCTTTGACATAGATGTCTATGTCTCATCACTCAAAGGCCAGCTGGGATTTGCTAGTGGGAAGAAAAAAAAAAAGGAGCTTTTTTGTTAACTTGAAAGCCGCATGTGTGTTTGATACCTACCTTTCAAAAAGTGTGAAAAGTGTGTCCCTGTGTGAAACTCTGATAATGTGCGCATGCTGAGGTTTTACTAAAAAGATTTGTTTGTGTGTTGGGTAAAGGTGTTTTGTGTTGTCACCTGCCTAAACTGTAAGGATACCCAATGGCTGGATAACAGGCACAAAGGCTGTATCTAACAAAGAGGATTATTTGGCACTGCTCACATTGCAGATAGTATAACCTTCTGTGGCTTGTTTCTTTGGAGCCAGTTTACATTAAAAGATAATATTACATTTATTGTAACTGACAAGGAGTTTTTGTTACACAAACCAGGTCTGTGTGATATGATTATCAATATGGGTATATTTTTAATAAATATGCCTAAGCCTGAGGTCACTCTTGACCATAGCAGCGTCACCACAAGCTGTGCTGTTCTTGAGCTTTCAAGTCACATGATCTTTATCAGCAGCTTTTTTCAAGCTGTATTTGAGTTTATAGCATGGCACTGAGCTTCATAGAAGTAACAATGCACAACAGACATGACAGGAATGCTTTAATAGGTAACAAATTAACATAAAACAAAAAGGAGAAGATTAAAAAAAATTAAGCATTCAGTATAAAATAAACAAGTATTATCTAAGAAGTTACTCATTAGTTCATTCTTGACATTACATAAACAATATAAATAGAGGTCTGTTCCATAATCATAACATGACAAATGGATCCCAAATAACACATTATTGTCAGGTGGATGTTTAAAAATGTACTATGAATTCAGACTTCACATATGTATAAACAAACGCTACAACAAGCCATTTGTAGAACCAGATGCAGGATTTTTAAGACTGACACTAATGTTTGGTAATTTAGACATAAGAAACATAAACAGATTTCCCTAACATTTGCTATGTGTAGTTTACGCTTTGACCGACTCAGATCAGCTGGTTGTGTTGACAACAGGGAAGTTTCACAGTGCCCTCTGGTGGACAAACTATGCAACATCAACACTCATAACATGGGTGAAGGGTGTTTCTCTTGTCTCTTCTTATTTTTTCAATTTTCATTTCTTAGCCATTATAAATGCTGATACCAATAAATTGGCCAATAGCTAAAATCATTCTGCCAATAGATCCATCAGGCTCTAGTTAAAAAAGAAAAAGTTTATAAGTATGGAAATTCTAAATTCTCTTTCTAGTTTTTCAAATATGCAGTTTGCTGCTTTTTCCTTTTTATATTTTTGTTGATTGAATATCCTTGATGTTTGGACTGTTGAAAAAACAAGTCGAGCAAATAAAACCTTTTTTTTCCCCCTTTTTGACAATTTTTAGCCCTGCAAATAATCAATTATCAATCAAAAAATTAATTGCTAATAAAAAAAAGTAAACAAAAATGAAGTGTTATGTCTATAACTTCTGTTCCCTGAAGGAGAGGAATGAGGTGCAACACATATAGTATGGGATATCACGCCCTTGCGTGTCCTGGCTGAAGACACCAATATTCACGCGTTTAAGGCAGATGACCTGTGATGACATATGTGAGGCCCCGCCTGCACATATATACTCCTGTCATCACAGTCATCCCTCAGTTCGATAGCCGTTTTTCACCGAGCCCAGCTGCGCAGCGGGGCAACCTGGTGTTGTACCTCATTCCTCTCCTTCAGGGAACGGAAGTTATAGACATAACACTTCGTTCCCTTTCAGTCGATTCACTCGGTACAGCATATATAGTATGGGACATGTATACACGTCCCGCAGAGCAGCCACCAAACTGAAGGGGCTGTCACATCCAACCGAACAAAAGTGTGCAGCGATGACCAACTAGCTGCAGTACAAATATCATTCACAGAAACCCCTTTAAAAAGGGCCCATGAGATCGCCATTCCCCTGGTGGAATGTGCTCTCATACCCTGAGGTAAAGAGAGACCTTTGGCACTGTATGCCAGGGAGATAACCTCTACAGTCCAGTGGGAGAGCCTTTGTTTAGACAGAGCTTTACCCTTGGCTGGATTAGTGAAGCAGACAAACAACTGGTCACACAAATGCACATTCTCAGTGTGATCAATATAGGTACGTAGCCCACACACTGGACACAGGGAATGCAGCCTCCTCTGCTGCATTCCCTGCATTCCAGGAAAATCTGGGAGCATGGGCAGGTGTTTTTTAACAGTCGTAGGCTCGGGGGGTAGGAAAAACCCCGCGAACCATGACGGTTTCTGAGCCGGCGGAGGAGAGGGCCGGAGGAGGAGGAGACATGTCGCAGCAGCGGCGGCACACTAGGCCGACAACACGCTCTCCTGCTCATCCTCCGAGAAACCATGGGTGTCTAGGCTGATGTCCAGCACGTCATCGTCATCCTGGTGGCTGGCTAGCTCAGTCTGAAGAGGGCCAGTGCCATCGCATGGTTCCAACTCATGCTCGGCTAACCCATCAACATACTCCATGCGGTCAGCCCAGCTAGTTGCGGGGACACTGACCGGATACTCCTTGCCTTCGTACTCAGATGAAGCTGGGTCCCTAGACTCGGAGAGGAGGGAGGTACCTGAAGGAGAGGAATGAGGTACAACACCAGGTTGCCCCGCTGCGCAGCTGGGCTCGGTGAAAAAGGGCTATCGAACTGAGGGCTAACTGTGATGACAGGAGTATATATGTGCAGGTGGGGTCTCACATATGTCATCACAGGTCATCTGCCTTAAAGGCGTGAATAGAGGTGTCTTCAGCCAGGAAACGCGGGGGCGTGATATCCCATACTATATGTGTTGTACCAAGTAAATCGACTGAAAGGGAACAAGTTTTAATGCTGCTAACAAAAGTAGCCCCAGAGCTACTTTAGCTCTCTTTTGACGCTGTGAATATCTAGCTGTAATCAGGCTTCCCCGATTTATTCAAAGAGATGTGCTTACCCTGAGCTGTTATCTGTGACTAACACATTACAGAGCTGATATCTGAATATTTTACTTGCTTAACTCTGAGTAATATGCAGCAAACTTTGTAAATAAACATTTCTTCACTCTGAATTCCTAATTTAAATCATTAGCACTCCTGTGAGTGCAAAACAAAAAAATATATATACAGAAAACTAAAGCATTGGTTTCAACCGGGAGTCATCCTCACTGTTCAGCTCCCCACCCTCTTTTTCTTATCTCTGCTCACACCCCTTTTCCTCTTCCTCAATCGCCTCTCATTTACGTTCTATCTCTCAAGGTCCCCTCTCTGAGCTACCTGCCTATTATGTTTCCTCTATGTGCACGGGGAGGAAATCATTGGAACGAAGCAAACCATTTATTAGCAGGGATGATCTAATTTGTGTTCAGCAGGATGCTCCATTTCAGGGTGAGAGTACATTTGTCTGCAGGTGGCTGTGTGAAATTGTCATTGCGTTGGTCTAAATGCAACTTTTACAAGAACTTACTTCCAGAAATGACTTTTTTTTATGCCTCCACACCAGCAACATTGGCAACTGTGAAATATGACTGGATTAGAATAATTATGACAAATTTTCACACAGATGTCTAAAAGGGTGAAATTAGATGGTGAAGAAATAAATAATAAGTCACACAAACAATAAAGGTCATACAAAAGGTAGTTCAGGTATGGGCATACATGGATGTAAACTGCATCTCGAGTAGTGGGTGCTGGCATACAGCCACATAGGATAGTTTCTTTCTGTTCTTTTCTTATAGCTTCAAATGGTACTGGGAATAAGATTGCACTGAAGCCAGCATTTGTCATCAATTTTTTGCATCTCATCTTCGTTGCACTCGACTGTTTGATCAGTCTGATAAGTGTGAGGCTCTATCAAAGCGAGTCATCCCATCTAATCCACTAGCCTTCACAGTATCTTCATCTACACAACCTCTTCACAAAGCAATCACACACTCCGATAGGCAATGAAGTCCCCCGGGGGTCACATGCATATTAAAACAAGAGTAATTATACCGTTACATGGCATTCTCACTCCCTTTATGTAGTTTTATCACCCGCTGTGCGTTCTAGCGAGGCTGACTTCTTGACATAAGGTTAAAAGCATTCATCAAATTGCTTCATGAACTTTTAGTACATTCTTTTGTGTATTTTAGAGCCTGGAGTGTGTGTGCATGTGAATGACCAAGTGTGTGCAGTACTATGCCCATTTCAGCGTGAGCTGCACTGTGACAGGATGAGCAGGATATGTGGTGTTACTAGCCAGCTCTTTAATGATTATTCCTGCAGGGTTACAGTGACTCATTTTATTCTGTGCATTGCTCAGCTAGTTTCACACAGACCCAGAGGAGAAGCCCACTTTGACCCTGTACTCTCACTTCAATCGCTGCTCCATTCTCAGAGCTCTCAATACCACTGACGCTCCTAACATAGCCACTCTCACTCGCTCCCTATTAACTCTTGCTTTTCCTCTTAATAGGCGAAGACTGGGCAGGGAAAGTGTTTTGTTGTGCAGCAATCACCTAATTAGCCGTTGAGCATGTTGTTTATCTCGTCGATAGGCAGAATGTAAACATCTGCGCTTGCTCATTGGTCCTGTGTTTGAGTGTTTTAATCATAAGAGCGTCATTGTGATATAATGAAAGTCAAAGCTGATTTAAGCAGAACTGGTTGATTAGTATATATTTCAGGATACAAACCCCTGTTTAAAATGCACAAGGTTCATTTGGAGTTTACTGGCACAGACAAGATCAGCAGACGAGAGTCAAGCATGCACATACCTGCAGAGGAAATGCATAAATCTTCTACTGACAAACAAAAATTAATTACAACTTTGCTTTTTCTTATTTAGATAATTTGTTATGTCTTCTGTTATTGCAAGAACGTCTCTGTTTGGATAGTAAACTTAGTATCTTTTTTTTTTTTTTTTATTGATCATAACAAAGTAACAAAGAAATTCATGTTTGATATTAGTAACATTTTTATATGCATCAAATCCCCTTTGTTCTTTTCCCGCAGGCATTACGGTCAGAACTGAAGGAGCGTGAGCACTTGGTAATCAGCACTTTGGACCAGGCGAGGACGTTTCTTGCTGATCAACCCATTGAGGGTCCTGGAGAGCCACGCAAGAACCTGCAGCCAAAGACTGGTTTGTTCCTTTTTCATAAAAAAACCTTTTGTGCATGTTCTCTAACCTAATATAAAAACATTAAGTCCTGGAAACCAGGTTTGAAATGATAAACGCAGCTTAAAAAGATCGTTACACCGCTACTCATTCCATCATAGTCATGTCATGCTGTTTTTCCTGCCTCCTAACTCAACAATTTCTGGTAAAATCAGAGCTCATAATAAACCTTAGGCAGTCTGATATTTTAGGCATACACTGAGTGTCTGAATATTATTTCTTTGATAATTTAATAAAGTATTAGACGTACACAATTCTGTAGTTTTACTATGATATATATAGTCTATAATTAGTGTAGTCTGTTGTTAACAGATTTTAAATTAATTACTAATCACCTGCTTCTGAAATGTACACATCCATAAAACACTGTTGCTTTTTCTCTTCTGTGGCAGAAATTGGGTTAAAATAACTAAATATCCCTCTCTAAAATTGGAGTATTCAATCATGGTGCTGTATAGTAAATAGGGAAGGAATGGGCATCGATTTTTGGAAACAGCCCTTGGCATCATGCTACAGACTGTAAATATTATAAAAGACAGAAGTAGCTATGGTGTTGTCACCAAATGGTTTGTAAAACCCTGTTTTGAAGCCTTAACTTTAGCATTTTGGCGACTGCTATGTTGGTTATTTGGAGCCAAAAGTGACCATATTTAGATGAGAGAGAGTGGAGTGCTAAGTTATCAGCTAACACTAACAAAGTGCATTAATAGACTGTACTAAGCAAATATATGCTCATTCAGATACAAATATAACACTAGAATTTCACTCGCCAAAATAGGAGCACAGATTTATTGGACAGATTGTTACAGTACTTGCTCCACAAAGCACAACCACCACCATCACCACAAGCATGGGTAAGGTGATGCCGAGTAGAAAGTTAGCAGCGTAGCCCGTTGTGTCAGTATCCACTGTCCACTTTTATCGTTAATGCAATTTAAGCAGGTGAGTTCTAAGAAAAATAATTACCTCCCATACGATTGTTATAAAGTTGTTCTTATCCTAGGGTGCTACCATGTCTCTTTCTGTTGTAAAGTTGGGCCTTTAACATTGGTGTCTATGGAGATTTATTCGCTTTTGCAGCAAGTCTCAAGTGGCCACTTGAGGAACGGCAGTATTTTGGACCAATGCCTTGGCTTAATTTTTCAAGCATAGTGACAGAAGGATAACAGCAAGAGTGAAAGGCAAGGCTTACCAGACAGGAGTGAGACCTGCTATTATGTATGGTTTGGAGACTGACAAAAAGACAGGAGGTGGAGCTGGAGGTGGCAAATGCTTGAGTGTCCAGGAGGGACAGGATTAAGATCAGAGCATGTCAGAGGGACAGCTCAGGCTGAGCAGTTTTGGAGACAAAGTAAGAAAGGCAAGGTTAAGATGTTTTGGGCATGTGCAGAGGAGGGATAGTGAATATATCAGACAAAGGATGTTAAGAATGGAGCTGGCAGGCAGGAGGAAAAGAGAAAGACCACAGAGAAGATTCATGGACGTAGTGAAGGAGGACATGCAGAGGGTCGGTGTGACAGAAGAGGATGCTAGGGATAGGGTGAGATGGAGGCAGATGATGTGGCGACCACAAAAGGGAGCAGCTGGAAGAAGGAGGTTGCCACTTGCATCACACAAGGGTGTTTAGCAAAGGCCCTTAGCTAGGCTTAAGCTCCATGGTGTAGTGGTTAACACATCTCTGTTTGAAGTCCGGGAAGAGTTATAGATCCCTTCTGAATAGGGGAGCAGCTGAATAATGCTTCTTTTCATTGGCTAGACTTGAGCGTCCTTGGATAGGCTTGGCTAGACTGGGATGTTGTTGCAATTACATGATCACTGTCTGCACTCACCAGAATGATCTTGTAGACTCCCTTTCAGCGAGCTTGAAGAAGAAGAATCTAAGGTCTTATTTGCCTCAATTCTAAGGTTAAAACAAGACCAAAATAACTGTATTGGAGGTAGTACAAATATATAACAGAGCAGCAAAGGCTTTAACATACACCAACTAATTCAGCTTTCCCTCTCTGTCTCTTTTTGGATGCGGCAGGGAAGTCTTCGTTAGGTCAGCATATTTCCCTTCTAACTAAATCCCTACAGTGTAAATAATTAAACCAACCCAAGGGGCTGTGTAGGGGTGTGGCGAGACTTCAGAGCACAGACCGATAGGCTTGTTGTCTGTGATCTTTGATGCAGATATCAAAGCGTCATCTCATTGTATACAGTAAATAGATAAAAAAAACTCATTTAAGATCAGAGCCTGGGCTTGTGGAATAATCAGAGGAGATTGAATTTCTCAGAGTAACACTGTGATAAAGCCCTAACTTCAAGAGTGTATTTGTATAGTAATGCTTTGTAAAGGCAACCAAATGTACTTATATTGTTTTGCCTGAACACATCATTCTTCATTACAAACTGCAGACATCATCAGACTGTGTATCAGCATGAGGGGCTACATGCAGTATCAGGCATTTGTGTATGCAGGGAGCGGGATGAGAAAAAGAGAGATTGCAGAGGTGCAACAGGTGAAGATGGTAATTCAGTCACTCCTCTGGAGATAAGACCTAAGAACTCATGAAAGCTGCTCATCTTTTTTGCAGTTAAAATGATCGTCAGGGGAGCAGTTTTCTCTTACGCCTGCTCTTTTTATCCTTTCTAACTGCATTCTCAGATATGCCAGAATTGTCATATCCTCTCACCTTCACTGACTTTGTCATTCCTTAGACCCTCTGCCTCTTTCACTTTTTTCTTTTCGTCTTTTCATCACTTTCATCAAGCCTTGACTTTAGTTCAATCCTCATTTCCCGTCTTCTTATTTTTCTGCCCTTCTATTCTCCTTGCTCCTCCTCATATTGGGTTTTGCCCATTTGCCCAGTATGAGATTAAAGTTTAACAACAGAAGAAGTGAGACCTCAAAAGCTCAATTTAGAGACAACAGTGAATAGTTCAACAGGTTGTATTTGTGATTTGAAAGCAGTTGAGATTAGCAGAGATTGTGGCAGAGAGCAGGTAAAGACTGGCAAGGCTGTTAGAGAAGAGGTGTGTGTGCAGTTTGTACTATTTGAGGTTTTTACTAGGAAGGAGTTAGTGGACCTGAGATACAGAGAGAGGGTCAGCAAATTCTAGATATCAATTTGCAAGTTTTGACAGTGCTGTAGTTTTTGTACTAGGCAGTGTTAAGTCAGAAAGAGAATGGATTAAAGGGCCAGAGTTTATATTCTGCAGGAGCTTGATTAGTGGATGGGTCCCAGGTTTGCAGATGAGTCACAGAAGGGTCAGACTTGGATATGAAGAATATGCAACTAGTGAAGTAATGTCCAAGAAAAGGGAAGATGATCAAAAAGGACTTATTCAGTAACCTAACTTTAAGAAGATTTACAGTTAAAATGGGTCGGAGTTGTTCAGAACCTGCTACTGTATCATTTTAGGAAGGTAAAAGAAGAGATTTTAAGAAAAGATTTATACAGGTCAGGTCACCTGTATCTTCTCTGTTAAGTGTATTTATATAAAAGTACATATTTAGAGAACTATAACACAGTGCTGAAGAAGTTAATGTTTTTT
>VVAS01110802.1:0-10871 GCA_015103295.1 Ptychochromis oligacanthus | reverse complement strand
ACACACACACACTCACTCACTCACTCCCCCTTTATGACCACAGTGTACCCATCTTCTGATGGCTGCTTCCAGCAGGATAACGCACCATGTCACAAAGCTCAAATCATCTCAAACTGTTTTCTTCAACATGGCAATGAGTTCACTGTACTCAAGTGGCCTCCACAGTCACCAAATCTTAATCCAGTAGAGCAACTTTGGGATGTGGTGGAACCGGAGATTGACATCATGGATGTGCAGCCGACAAATCTGCAGCAACTGTGTGATGCTATCATGTCAATATGGACCAAAATCTCTGAGGAAAGTATGGCACAAAGAATTATATGACTGGTACTTTTAAATTCAGATAGCATTGCACACCGTTACAGTAATTATATATAACTGATTCCTAAATGTAACTATTGTTGCCTTAAAATTAAAGCCTTAAAACTACCTTAAACTGCAGAAACTTACCAATCCAGCGACTCCAACATGTGAGAACGCCACCGAAACCACCGTTAGGTGGTAGTTTTAATGGCTAACCTACCAAAAACTAATCAAATGACGTTTAACGTCAATTGCTAATTGGAGGCGTAACCCACTCTGAGTTAGTTAGCGTCAGCTGCCTTTGACTCCCCAACACAGCCGTGCTTTCCAGGCGCAGCTAACAAAACAACACAACCTCTCCTGTGGAAGTCCTCATTTGAATAATAATTGCGGTGGGTGTAGCCTCAGTCGTAGCTGTTACGTGTCTGTGCAGTTTAGACATAGGAGTTAACCAGAAGTGATGCTGACTTTAGTGTTGTGCTACTAGAGCAGGGAGAAAGGGGGGAGGAATGACTTCTAAGTTTTTACTTAGCTAACCCAAGCTACTAGATGTCCGACAGTTTTTTTCACGTTTACCTTACTTGCTGCTGCTGATCTGCTGTGTTTTGCTTTTTCCCGATGACTTCCTCTATCGCAGCCTGGATTTGGAGTGAAAGATTTTGGCTTCCTGAAAATGTCTCTTGGGCGGACCTGGAGCATCCACCACCTGGTGTGGAGTATCCCCGACCGCGGGACATACTGTATGCCCTGCCTCTGGCTGTCGGAGTTTTTCTTCTGAGACTGCTGTTTGAAAGGTAAAGTAGACCTTTCTTTGTGCGTGTGTGTGTATGTGTAGCGTTAGTTTGCCCTACACTTGTGTGATTGGGCGTCGGCAACTTTTATTTACAAAGAAAACGCTACAAAACTATACCATACAAATGCTACTGCATAAAACATAAGTCTATCTGGACATTACCAACTCTCTGTAGGCTTCTTATTATGTTAACAAAAATCCTGTCACATGCCTTTTCATGTGAGCGATAATTGTAAGCCATCTCTTTTTAATAAGAATATGTAAGGTCTAAGAATACAAGAATTTTTACAGGTTTCCTGATAGCCTTTTCTTCAACAGTCTTTGCATTCCTGTGAGGTGATGACACTACTGATGAGAAACAGAAACATGATTTTATTTGAGGGAGGAGGAGGCAGGTCATATGATTCCTTTTTGGTAAAAATTTCCTTCCGATTCGCTCACTGGCTCTTTCACTTCCTGTATGAATAAGCATTGGGCAACGTTTTTTTTTTCTTTTTTTTTTAAAAACCAATATGTTATGTGACTAAAATATGGGTCTCTCCTTCAGTCACTCAGTGACTCTAAGTTGCTTCCTCCAATTCCACTCCAGGCAGTCAGAACCAGTATCCCTTTTCCCACCAAAGCTGTGCTGGTAACAGTGCCTAATCTGGAACTGGTTCAGTGCATTTCCACCAAAAAAGACAAGTGTGAATGCTAAAAAGCTGGCACTGGTATGGCACCTTCACTTCGACTCATAGACTATATATATAAAAGATGAAGGTCCATACACTGACATCACTCATTGGTTTATGAAGACCTTGAGTATTTTGCCATGGCACACTCATATGTAAGCAACTTGCCCTAAAGCATAATAATCTTTTTTACTCTAAATAGGACCATATGTGAAAAAAGTCATAATTTTGCATTAAATATGACAAAAGTATTGATTAAAGCCATAAATTCATTAGAAGAGTGTCATACATCAGTTGGGCAGATTGGACAGTTTTCCTCATATGATTCTATCTAACTGAACTTACTTTTTGCCTTTTTTTTTCAAAGCACTTACTCCTGGCTTCACTTGTCAGTCCTGGAAGCTACAGTTTATGGCTACATTCTAGCCAGACAGAAAAACCTTACATGACTCACGCTACTTGAAAAACTGGATTTTCAGCAACAGCAAACTTAAAAAAAAAAAAACAAAAAAAAAAAACTGATTTACTGGCTGACTCTGATGCTTTCAAGTAACATTTCTGATGATACAATCGGGCTAATTTAAGAATCTGTGCAGGGAAGGAAGTGAAAATAAGATATGGGTCAAACATTTGCGTAGAAGACGCATTAAAATGACTCCACTGGCTTCAGACACATACTCTCCAATGATAGTTTTGTTTTTTGTTGTTTTTTTTAAAGTTAGTTTAAGGGTACAGCATCACTTGTTATGTGACCATAATATCAGTCAGAAACTGTTAAAACTCAGTCCTCAGTCCAAACTGCACAACTGCACTAAAAGTCATGTTTTTCAGCTAAATCTGGGTTCATGGAAGCAGCCCAAACTTCTGCTTCTTTTAGAGTAAAATCACCAGTGAAGGGGAAAGCCAAACCCCAGTCTACTCTGTATTGCTATTCATTCAGACTTTATTACATGTTGTGAAAACTGTTTCTGATATGTTGGGTGTTATCAGGCCGATGTGTGATAAATAACTCTGAGTTTAAGCATAAACATCGGTCAAGTCAAACCAGATAATCCTGTGACACACATTAGTATTTTGGAGGCATCCGTCCCATACTCTGTCTCCCATACACTCACATGACAGGTCATAACACTCTGCTTAGACTAGGTGCAACATTCCTCAGGATTCCTTCTTTCCAGCACTTCCCTGTGTCTCCCCTACAGCTTCTATTATACTCCCTTTCCCTCCCTCTTAGACAAACACACATATGTTAGATGTAACTATGTGGGCAAACTGTGAAAGCTCAGCAGTTCATGTAAATGGTGGAAGCCCTTAGCAAATGCCAGCTACCAGCCTGTTTTTCTCTGTAGCACTAAACTTCTCTCTCTGACTCTTTCCTTGTGTGAATTTCTCTCCCAATGCCACACCACTTCTGTGTCCCACCCTCTCATTTTTGCCCCTCTGTCTGTGTGTATACAGGCTAGTGGCCAAGCCCTGTGCCCACATACTTCAGATTCAGGCGGGAGTGCCTCGGCAAGCTCAGCCCAATGCTGTCCTGGAGAGGCTGTATCAGTCCAAAGCGGTACATAAAGCCTGTGTTTGTTCTGTACTTCATTACATGTCCCTGTACACACTGCAGCAGCAACATGATGTTATTGCACTGGAATACACCACCATGGTCATAATGATATGTTCTGTAAATGCCTCTTGTCATGTGACAGGCATACCTATTGGTTTTCTGGTTTTACAAGGAGTGGTGTGTCATTTTTATGTTTGCCCTCTTTAGCATCCAGATATAAGGCAGCTGGAGGGACTCTCCAAGCAGCTGGACTGGGATGTACGGAAAATACAGAGATGGTTTCGTGTCCGTCGGAACCAGGACAGGCCCAGCATGCAGAAAAAGTTCTGTGAGAGCATGTACGTAGGTCTCTACAGGGGTTTCTGCTACACTGTTGTGTAATGTACACCCAGTAAAGGAGATTTAACTGCTCTGGTTCATGTCCATGTATGTAAGCAACTGTCAGATAGATTGTTTTGAAATGTTGCACAGACATCCAAGGTCCCCAGAGCATGAATCCATTTGGTCTGTCAACATCTGCTTGATGACTCAGCTTCATATTTTGTAGAGACAGTGGTTGTTCCCAGATGATGTATCATGGTTCTGAGCTGGTTTTAGATCAAATGTCACAAAAAGTTTGAGATGGGCTGCCATAATATTTAGTAAAAATGTTTCTTCGAATAAATTTTAATCATTTTGGTACTCAGTTTTCATACAGAAATCAAGTAAAAATGTAAATATAGGCCCAGTATTTTGGTTTAGAAAAATAAAATCCTTAGAAAACTTACAGATGTCAGTCTAACAACTGTTATTTAGTAAATGTGAACATTATCACTGTGAGAATGCTTATGCTTGTAAGTACCCCTGTGATTTTAGTTTACAGCAGTTGCAGTGTACTAAAAACAATTCCCAATTCTATTCTTCTTTCCCTTCAGGTGGCGATTAACTTTTTACCTGCTGATTTTTATTTATGGCATGAACCATTTGTGGGCGGTAAGTTCAAATATACTTTTTGCCATGTGCAATACTGATATGTTGCACTGAAGTGGTTCATAGTGTTGGCTCGTAATGAGAGGTTAACATGTGTCATTATACTGCATGTTTTTGTTGATTTAAATCATGTGCACATTTAATCATTTTCCTTTAGTCACCCTGGATGTGGGATACCAGACAGTGTTGGCACAACTACCCTTTTCAGGTTAATTTCTTTCTTTCTTTTTTTTAAATTAACTGCATAAGTATTATGTTTGGTAGCTTTTATTATAAGGTGACCCCATTCTGCACCATGATGTTGACAGGTTGGTTGATGTGGCTGCATATTTATCAAAGGTGTGTTTGTTTCACTCCCTCTCAAAGCCTGCAAGTCCTGGACAGTACATCTACTATCTTGCTGAGCTGGCTTTCTATTGGTCTCTGATGTTTTCCCAGTTCATAGACATTAAACGTAAGGTGAGTCAACAAGAACTGAACTAACTGTTGTGCTGCTTTTTAAATGGCTACAATAAATACATAATGCCTGTTGTATGCCAAATCAGCCAAAAACAGCCAAATCCCCCTTTTTTTGTGAAGCTTGTAGGAATTTTCCCATGATTATGTTCTCTGGCAAAACAGAAAATAAAATATAAGTACATAAAATGGAAATTGTTGGCTTGTTTTTACATATATGGCCAAGCAAACATTTGATCCTGTTTTAAACTGTGTGTGATGAAAGTACTTGAACATAACCACAAGGAAAATTACAGCCCATTTCAAGTCTGCCTGCAACATTTCAGAGAGCTTCATTTTTCTTCCCGACTGGGTCCTTCCATAATCCTTTATTTCTTCTTTCTAAACTATCGCTTGATCCATTTGCAAGTTTGCTTAAGATCATTTTCCTCTAAAATGATAACTTCCAGGTCAGCTCCAGCTCTTAGACATTTGGCCTTACATTTTCTTTAAGTACTTTGATATGCAGGATTCAAAGAGGATTTAGTGACTGCAAGCTAATGAGTCTCGGAGACAATAGAGTAATCCCAACCTATAATACTTCCACTGCCATGCTTCACATTGGTATGAACTTCTTATGCTGAAAGCTGTTTTTACTCTGCGCCACTTGTATAAGATTTTTCTTACAGTCGATTGGTTTATGTCACATAATTTAGAGATCTTTTTAAATCTCTTGCCAGACTCAGGAATCCAACCTTTGTAATGAAAGATTTAAAGAACTTTTTAGATCATTGCATGGTAAGACTGCACACTAAAAGAGAATAATATAAGAACACAAGACCCCAGATGTCATAAGTTTAAATAAGATGGGTTCTTTCTGTTACTACTTAAGGAGGTTCTAATGATTAGCGCCTAGGTGTATCATAGGTGTGGATGGGAGAGTGTTAGGTTGGAGTGAGCCTTTTGATACTAGGTACTGTTTAAGAGAGGATCAAATGTTGGCTTGCTGGCCCATCAGCTTCCATCTTAACTTTGTACAAATACACACGACTGTTCAATACACACAGCTCTACATCTTATCCTGTTATTCCACTATTTTCAGTTTGTATGGTGTATTATAGTCTTGAGACCACAAGTGAGGAATCCCATTGTTCATTTAGCTGCAGGTGTTTTTATGTGCTTGTAAATTTACTCTCCAGTACCATGAACATCCCATCTACCACATTCATTTTTTCTGATGACAGGATTTCCTCATTATGCTCGTCCACCATCTGGCTACCATAATCCTCATCACTTTCTCCTATGCCAACAACATGCTAAGAGCTGGCACTCTGGTCATGTGTGTGCACGATGCATCTGACATCTTCCTTGAGGTAAAGTAAATCTTTCTTATTTTAGATATTATGTACATGATCCTGGTAAAGAGGGTTCTTGGTTTAACTGCTTAGCTGCCCATGATTATTCAAGATCTAGGTAAACACAGCTGGGAACAGGAAAACTGATGTGATGTGAGCTACTTGTACTACCAGTTTTGCAGAGTCAGTCAATGTCTCATTAACATTACAATAGTGAGTTTGATATCGGTATTATTATTAATCCCTAATGCTTTATTTATTCCTAAGGCAGCCAAGCTGGCAAACTATGCCAAGTACCAGAGGCTATGTGATGCCTTCTTTGTGGTGTTCAGCATAAGCTTTTTCATCGCTCGACTTGTCATCTTTCCTTTCTGGTAAGGAAAAACAAGAACTCACTTACATATATTATATGTCAAACTCTTGCTATCTGTTCACCTGGTTATTACTAGTTTCTTTATTATAATGTACAGATATTTCTTGTAATCTCTGCATGTATTTGTTGTAGGATTATTCACAGTGTTCTGTTTGAGAGCTGGGAGATTGTTGGGCCTTATCAGGCCTGGTGGCTGTTTAATGGGTTGCTGCTGGTTCTACAGTGTCTTCACATCATCTGGTTCTACCTCATCGCTCGCATTGCCATCAAAGCCATTTTCAGGGGAAAGGTTAGTCTTGGTATCTGTTGTGGTAATTGATGCCGATAAGTTGAAACATCTTGGGACAAACTGCAAACTAATGGTAAAGGTGGACAGCGTAGAACTACAATGTCTATGATATAATTCTAGATGAGACAACTGGCTATCCCTCCCCTCTTGTTTCCTGTCATACTGCCAGATTTAGTCACTTAAAGTATATTACACTAAGGGTAAATTGTGGTGTCATCTAGCACCAGGATCCTGCAGCATCTCAGGTTTCAAGCAAATCGAATGACATTAGCAAATGTTGTCACTACACTGACTTACCATAGTGACGATGGTAAACATTGCCTGCTTAACTTGAGCATCTTAGCTTTGTTAGTACACTTATAGTCTCACATAGCGGCTAGTGTGGGGGTAAAGTTTTTGTTGTCATTTTAATTATAAAAGCCTCGTTTCATAAGTAGTAGTAAAACTAACACTGTTTCACAGGTGGCGAAAGATGATCGCAGTGACATAGAGAGCAGCTCAGATGAGGAGATTCGTAGCAGTACAGACCCAAACCAGACCCAAACACCAAAGGACAGCAGTCGCACCAATAACCTAAATGGAGAAACTCATGACCACTGAGTACCAAAGACGGGATATTTACTTCCAGTGTGGCCTTCATTCACCACTGTGCCTGTGAAACCCACCGTGTCACTGTGACCTTCTGAGAAGAACTTTTTCCACTCAGAAAAATGTACTAAGCTCTTCAGATGGAGGGAGGACAGAGGAACTCCACATGTGGCATACAGACTTTTACAGTGTGAAGTTTACATCTGCTGTTTGCTTACATGGGTAGGCAGAAATATATATATGTGTGTGTGTGTGTGTGTGTTCTTAAAGTTAGAATAAATGGCAGCAAATTAATGACTGCTCACACTGGTACTACTGCATATATACATGTGAATTTCTTTAGTAAAATTGGTAATATATTTGAATGATATAAGAAGAAATCACTGAATATGCCTTACTGAACATAATGCTTTCTGTTCTTATAATTCCAAATGCCAAATACAACCCTATTAAAAAAACAAAACAAAGGTTTCTTAATAAAATATCTGCATCAAACTCAGCGATGATTATTTACATTCTTTATTATGTAATAGAGGGTTAAATTGACTGTAGAATGAAAACTGCTGCAACTGATTATTGTGATCATCCTTGTGTAATGTGACTGGTTAAACCTTTTGGCATAAAAAATGTAACAAAAAAATTAAACGGTACAAATTCCATTTTCCTAAATTTCAAGCTAGATTTATCATACTGAATATTTGGTCCAGCAGACAGTTATTTAATTTACTCTCACATAAAACAGAGAAAAACAACGAATCCACTTATTTAAGAAGCTGGAACCACTGAAGGTGCTTCAGTGCCATTTTTGCGTCAACATTTAATCAATATATCAATATCAAAACAGTTTTGTCATTTTTCAGTAAACTGACTCAGTCCAGT
This sequence comes from Ptychochromis oligacanthus, assembly GCA_015103295.1. NCBI lineage: Eukaryota > Metazoa > Chordata > Actinopteri > Cichliformes > Cichlidae > Ptychochromis > Ptychochromis oligacanthus. The sequence goes on along the minus strand of VVAS01110802.1, from coordinate 2,658 downwards.
GTGTGAGTTTTAAAAATGTGTCACTTGGATGAACCGGTCAGACTTCTTCAGTATCTTATTTTACCACTCTTGTCCAACATTTCAAAAACTTCTTCACTGAATTCGTTGTACTTCAGGCTGAAAGAGTTAAGGACAACAGAAGTGGTTAGATTCTTATTTAACTTGCTTTTATGTGCTTTAAACTTTACGTTGCGTACACTGGCTAAAGACGGTTTTTAATTAACTAAAGTGAGTCATGCTTACTTCATCTCCTGCATGTTGTGGCTGTCCTGCATGACTTGGACAAGTGCTGGAATGGAAGCATCAGTCAGCGAGTTGTTTCTCAGTTCCAGGCTCTTCAGAGTCTTACTGGCTCTTACCGCAGCACACAAGTCTTCAACACAGGCATCGGTCAGCTCAGTCATTTCAACACTACGATAAATAAAACAGGCAAACAGATTTAAGTAAAGTGAGGAGTAATGTGGTAATTAAAAAAGATGGAAAAAGGAGATTGTTTTGTTTATATAATTTTGTCAACTTACTCCAGCTCTTCCAACCGGCAGCTTGGGTGTGCAACAGCATCCCAAAGATGTTTAACCCCTTGGTCTCCTACTTTATTTAAACCTACACTCAGGGACTTAAGTTGACAAGTTCCACTTTTCAGCACTGAGCCAAGCTCCTCAAAGACCGGCAGAGTTAACTCGCATCGTGTCAAACTGTCAGGTGGAGCAAAAAGTACAAAAATGCTGTTATCTGAATTTCACTAAATATTTGAGAAAGGTGGTACTCTGTCAGTGAAAAGTCCAAAGTTAATACAAGTGAGGCTACCTGAGTTTTTCTAATGGGCAGCCAGGTCGCTTTAGGGCTTGGCAGAGCTGCAGTGCCCCCTCCTGGCCCAAATCATTCACTGACAGATCCAGCTCTGACAGAGGGCAGTGCTCTGACATTAAGGCCTCCTTCAAATGAGAACAGCATGTACCCGACAGCTCATTTGTAAAGAGACTAAGAGAAGGGAGAGGGGAGGATTTTTTTTTTTCTCAGATGCACATTTTTAGATACATATTTAGACTAAGCCTCCTTTTTGCAAGTTTTTATCATGTGGCACGGGTGCAGTTTTATTAAAGCAGACTTACATGAGGCTCTGCAGTTTACACAGTGGGTGTTGTAGGGATTTGCACAAAGCCTCCACTCCACTGTCACCAATCGTGTTTTGTGTCAGGTTCACTTTTTTCAACTGTGATTGTCCAGAACACAAAGCTGCTGCAAAAACCTCCATCGACGCCTCAGTTAGGCCACATGTGTGGATCCTTTTAATAAACAAAATCGAGGTATATGTCAATGATTTAAATAGACAAAATACAATAATTTTAATGAAAACTACACTATTTAGGTACATACCGGAGTTCCTGTAGTTTGCAGTGAGGGCTATGCAGTGCTTTGCACAGCTTTGCAAAGCCCTGGTCCCCAATCTCATTGAATGCCATTTCTAACAAGCACAGCTGAGAGGTATCAGAGGTCAGGACAGAAACCAGGTCTTCACAGCCTGCCTCCGTCAGATTGCATGCTAGAAGACTAAAACCAAAAGCAGGTTAAGCAAAGGTTAAATTTAAAGAACAAAAGGTCAATATTAGAAAAATAACAGAGCTATTCTTACTGTAATTTTTGCAGCTTGCAGTCTCTGAGTCCAGTACAGAGCATTTTTAACTTTTCATCTCCGAGGTGGGAGCGAGAGAGATCCAGCTCCCTGGTCAGTCCTCTGTGGAGAGCTGAAGCCAGATGAGAGACAGCCCCTGTACTCAAAAAGCTGTCCGTCAAGCTGGGGGACACGACAGACCCAGATAACATGTTAAGGCAACATATCATTGCACACTAAACATATAAATCAAATGATGCGAATTTTCAGAATGTTTTCTCTAAACCTGTCTTACTTTATCCTATGTGATAGACTCATAGCTGGAGCCAGGACTTCTGCCATCTCCTCTGTTAAACTACTTGTATGGTATAGATTGAACTGCTCAGTCCTGCCGAGGCACGTGACAACATAATTCAGAGCTACACAGTCTTGGAGGCTCAGGTTGCCATAGCTAATGCCTATGCGTGCTGAGGGGACAATGATCTCCTTAACCAAACTCTCATTTTGAGCTTGATGAAACAGATGGAAGCATCTATAGTGCTTGTCTCTGTCCCATCCCTGCAGTGCTTCTTCTGAGCTGCTTTTCAACCACTGCTTGAAATCCTTCACCTGATCAGAGTTTAACTCCCCCAGGAGGTTCTCCAGTGGTCTGTGCTGAGTTGGCTCTGAAAGCCCTGATAAGAAAAGATCTAGAAACTTTGTGCCTTCCTTGTGCTTCTCCAGCATCTTCTCAGCACCCGTATATGCTGACTTGTCCAAAAAGAATGACAAGGCCAACACGAACTCCTGCATCAGTTGGGAGTGGAAAGAGAACGCACATGTACCCGACTCCAGTTCACCATCTACTTGCAAGAAAATATCAACTGAGGTGAGGAACCATTGAAAACCGAAGGAATACATTTGCTCTTTGGTGCAGCTCAAATGTTGTTCGAGAGAGCAATGAGAAGCCATCCTGCCGAGGGCCAGCAACAACTCTCTGCTGGAGACTTCGTTCAGTGACAGAGTCTGAATCAGGTGGACCAGGATATTTGCAAACAGCTGAGATA
>VVAS01110801.1:0-10241 GCA_015103295.1 Ptychochromis oligacanthus | reverse complement strand
TGTGAATTTTATATATATAAAATAGAAGTGAAAAAGCTATAAATATATATATATATATATATATATATATATATATATATATATATATATATATATATATATTTTAGCATTGTTGGCATTATATCATTGTTTAAATTATGAAGGCCAGATGTATTAAAGTAAGGGGAGGTGAAATGGGCTTATTGTGCTTACCTGGTGCAACTGTGGCCTTTGGAGGCACTGGAAAGGCCTTGGTGCAGTTCTTCTCTAGTCCATCTGTCAAAAAAGGGAAGCAGGAAGAAGATGTTACCAAAATGCAGAAACAAAAGCCAAGCTCTATGAAATGCAGACTATAAATTTACATGACAGTTTGTGTATTAGCATTTGACTGCAACTGACTGACTAACTGACTAATTCCTTTTAGAAAAGTTACCATTTTCATCATAGCAGTAGACATCATAGCGCTCTTTAGGATTTACTCGTGAATTAATAATTAAACCAGTCATGTTCCCTGAACAGTTTTCATGGGGTTTGTGTCTGAGGATGGCGATGCTCCCATTGCTGATCCAGCCATTCCTAAATGGACACAATAATAATGTTGTAAGTAATATTCTTATAATAATATCATTATACATTTGTTCATGCTGGATGCAGTCTGTCTTCAGATTGGCAGATCTAAACACAATGAATATGCTAAAAACACATTCCATAAACAATGAGAAACTACTCCTCTACTGGAAGGTCAATGATGGTGACCAAGTGCATTTAAAGCTGAAGTTCAATTGTGCCCGTTGACATTTTAGCCAAAGGAACAAAAAATGACGGAAAAAAAAAGATCTAAGAGGAGCCAAAATCATGGCAAGATCTAAACTTTCATCAAATCTTCCATCAAAAATGTTTATTAGTATTTAATAAATTGTACCTAACAATGATCAGGAAAAAAAATGTTCAGTTAAAACAATTTAGGTCACAATCATTGATACAAATAGAAACTGTAAGAAAAATGCTTGTTGATGCACCTGCAGGTTTCCATAGTTTTATTATAGGCCACCTGGACTTGTTCTAGAGTTGCAATGGTGCTCTTCAGCTGCTCACACACTTTTTGAGCCTTATCATAGTTCAAAGTGTGACGGCCTTTTCCTTCAGCCCGGAAAACTCCAGCAATGCTGCAGGTTCTGACATTCACTACAGGGAAACATAATAAAAAGTATAGAACATTTTACAGGATTGATCACTATTGACATTCACTACATGGGAGGTGGCTGGCCATTTCATTTTATTTTATAAAGCCACTTGAAATGTTAAGTCCAAATATTTTGCAGGCAGTAACGCATAGAGAAGACTTTTTTTGGAAGAAACTTGGAGAAAATTAGAACTTGTACTCAGAAGTATCATGACTCAAGTAGTATACACAACTACAATAAATCTTTAAAGAGTTGAACACTTCAGACACTAAGGTGTATGCTTTTGTTGCCTGGAAAGTAAATTGGCAATCATGTTGTTACAGGAAACAAACAAACAAACAAAAAACACGACATTTTACACCACACGACTGAGCACTTCCTCAAAATAACAGCTATTCAACCCAAACATATTTTATGTTTTGACAACAAGTTCATAAAGAGGAAATACCTTAGGTCAAATAATAGCTAAACTAAAAGTATATATATCTATGTAAACTGGGTCACAAGTGTGCCTCATATGTTCTGTCTCATGTGAGATAATTTTCTTAAGTTTGCTTGAGAGTCTTCAGGAAAATGACTGTCTGACGTTGACATGAAAACAAACACGCAAACTAGGCTTAGCAAATGAGCAATGAGCTAACAGCAGTTTGTGTACACATGGAAACCAGTCCTTTCACACAGGTGCACACACTGTAACTGTTGGTACTGGCAAGAAATCAATTTCAGAATTTAAACACCTGGAGATTTTCCTGTCATAAACAGGATATCATTTGAATTAGAAATGAAAGAGAGATATTACTTAGCTACTACATACAAGAAATTTCTGTGTAAGATTTTGAAAGCTACTTTGAAAACATCAAATTGTCCAATTTTTGCAAATTTTATGAGAAATTACCAATATCAACATCAAATTCATTATGAACACCATTAAAAACTGATTAGCAAACTAATAATTTCAGTGAAGACTGAACAGGAAATTCAAACTAAAACTGGAAAAAGATAGGCAGTTTTGTGCAGCAACAGTCACAGTAATACAAATGTAGAAGCCACAGATGTTATATGAGTATCTACTTAAATCTGTATTGTTCATGTACAAAAAAGTCCCATATATTTTTGTCTGTTTGTTGTTTGTTTAAATGTGTTGCCATGGCGACATATGCATGGGTTGCAAGTGATGCCTTACTCACACAGCAACATCACACATGATATACTGTCTTAACTTCCTGCAGTGAAGCGTTAAAGAAGTTTAACACTGATCAAGCAGTTAGACTTTTTCTATGGTTCAAATCTGCAAAACACTCAGTAACCATAAAAAAATACTACTTTCAATTGCTGCACTTGAAGATACTACTTCAGAAAAACACCTTTATACAGCAATACAGTTATTCTGCAATCAATATAACATAAAATAAATCAGATCACATTTAGCTGCAGTAAAGAAGGAAGTGCACCATTCAGCAATTAACTGTGAAGATTTCTGAGACTTGCAGCATATAAATAGATAATGAAATACTGCCAAAAATACCAAGGGTACATGAATCATTATTAGTAATTCATCACGTAAAATCTCATCAACTTCATCAATCCTAATCAGCAACGTACATGGACTAACAGTATCTCGGGCATAATGCTTGATGCAATGCTTAATGTAACACCAAATTATTTCAATTATCATGATTCTGGCTTGTGGGCATTCTTTTTTTATTCAATGTTTTTATCCATAAAACAAACTATGATGTTCTGAGACTTCAGTTGATTCTGTATAAATTCTGCATCTTTGATAAAATATTGTCAACCCATTCCATTATTGCTGAATATATCTGTAAACGTTAATCATTTCTTATTTATCAGTGTTGAACTATGCAGTCTAACTATGATAAAAACATGGTCAAGATCAATACCTCATAAATCACTGTCATTAAAAATGCCTTAATTCTTGTAATAATAAATATACTGTTAACTCATGCATATGATAACCTGTTAGTCATTGTACATTCCTGATAGCTCATGAGGTTCAGTGAAAACTTCTTTTTCCCCACCCCAAACAAGATATATATCAAACTGTTATTTATAATTTGGTAACCTTGCTTATCTCCTTGTTTTGAAGACAGGCAACTTATAAAACACCAGATATGAAAAAAAAAAAAAAAAGGCCACCCACTTTCCAGTGGCTGTTATGAGTAAACAGAGCTTTAGTAACAGAAGGAAGTGCCAGCACTTGTATTGCAAAGCAATTTCACATCTTTGCTTCCCACCCATTCTTCTCTTTTTTTTTTTAATCTCTCACTTTTGCACACACCCACACACACCCACCTGAAGAACCTCAATACTGCCACATGGGACTGTGTTCCTCAAAGTATAGGGCCAAAAACAGACAACAGTCCTGGCCTGGCAAACCTGCCTAGGGAGATCAAAGGGAGCACAACTTACCCTCTGTGTGCTGAAAAAGAGGCTGACATGAATCTTAGGAGTAGTCATTAGTATGCAGAGGGAATGGTCATGGGTGTCTTTATACTGTCCAGAATCCTGTTGTTCCAAGGCACTGACTCTCCCAAAGGCTCTTTTGTCACCTAATGGAGTTGAAACCAAGGAGACTGTGAAGTCTGGGTATACAGAGCCTGAGAGAAAGGGAGCTTTAGTACAGCTTCTTGCCAAAACCTCCAGCTGCTGTAGAAGCAATTGACAAGCCTGCCTCTCCACTCTCACTTTCTTTTTTCTACTCTCTCTCTCATTTTGCCTTGTTTTCTCTCATTACTCTCTGGTTGTCTTTTCTAGGCCAGCAATAAAGTACAATTTACCCCCTGTGCACAGGTGCGCAAACAGACATCACAGAAGCACATGCACAGAAACACTTTGCTGATAATTTCTTCATGGTTTCACATGGCACAACATAGAGAACAGCAACACACACAACACACACAGGGTGTGTTTATTTTTATTCTCTTATCCACATTTTCTCTGATGCAAATTTCTGCGGTGGTTAGTGGGGCCACTTCACAGAAGGTTTTAACCTCCTGGTCAGCTGGGGCCTTTTTGTGTGGAGTTCACATGTTCTCCCTGCATGTACTTTGTGTGGGTGCTCCAGAGTCCAATTACATGCATGTTAAGTTGATTGGTGATTCTAAATTGGCCATGTTTTTTTGTCTCTGTGTCAGCCCTGTGACCGACTGGCAACCTGTTCTGGATTTACTCTTCCTCTTTCCCTATGACAGCTGAGATAGGTTCCAGGCCCCATTTTTGTCTCAGGATATCATACAGTAGAACAGAAAATCTACTGTACATGTCCCAGTAACATCCTGCAGTAACATCCTTTTAGTTCATCAGCTATTTTTGAGAAAGGACCCTTGTTGTCAATGCTCCCACAATGCTTCAGTATCCTGCATTATCACACCTGAGTGAAGTCGCTCTGTCAGCAAATGTCTCTTTCCCTCCATGGATCACAACAAAGATCCACTGGGCCAGTGGGACAGGTAAAACACAAGCTCTTATGAAAATATGTCCGTGTGTACACACACTGACACACAAAAACACACAAACACATAATCTCCAGGTCACAAGAAGGATGCTCATTATCTGATGTTCTCTCTAAACTGTCATTTCCTTTCTCACCTTCAGCCTTCCTCCACCTCCACCCAGTGCATTTTCCTTTGAAAACAAACACACCAGATTTTCAGATGTACCATATATATATAGCAGATGTACTTCCCACCTTTTTTTCATTAGCTTTAAAGCTCTAATCTAAATTAAAAAGAAGATTTCAATTATTCCTGGACAGATCATCTAGAATAAGAAACCTGACCTCCAAGATTCTCTTTATTCAGATTTCAAACTAAAGAGAAGTGAAAGTAGCACACTATCCCTTGCAGAAGTCCTTTTGACCGGCTGTTAGCACTATAAACTTTCAAACTGACATTTTACAAGAAGAAAATTACATTTTTAAACATGATCTGTTTAAAGAAAGTGTCTGACATTTTGGGAACTAGGTGGAAGTTAACTGCTTAGCTTACAAAATGTACAAAGTAACAAGGAAGGTCATTTGTTAGCTTCCTCTTAAAGTCAAGAAAAACTACTACTAGTACTATTATTATTCACAGTTTTTGCTTCATCCTTTGAAAGAGAGAAATATAAAATAGAGACAGACAGCTTCCTGTTCCTCTCTCTGTTTCCAGCCTTTATGTAAGCTTTATGATAACCAACACTACCCTACCTTCACTCAACAAACAAGGATGGCATCAATCTTTTTCCTAATTCTGTGAAGGCTAACTTACTTCATCTCTCAAAATGTCAGATTAATTAAGTAACAGCAGTGTTTTTTTTTTTTTTTATTCTATGCAACATTCACGTCAGTTCTTCTTTGGTTCAAGTTGGAACCGCAAATCAGTTGATGTTAGTGTACACACATCTTCTAAGAAGTCTTCCTTGCAGCAAGACTTTGGTGTATAAAAGAAAGACGAAGGACACAGGAGGCATACTAATAGAAAGGCTGAAACTCACAAAAAAGAGTTACAAATTATTTTGTAGGTTTAATATCTTCTAAATTCTATAAAGGCACATGCTAAATGAGAGGAAAAAGAAGGAGAGGAGGGCAGTTATAAAACTTATAAACAAATTATATTGGTGCATGGCCATTTAGCTTCAGGTGAAAGTGGTTCATATCAGAAGTTATACTGGTAGAAGAGACACGTGTCTGGTGGTACTCAGAGCCCATAGAGGCACAAGCCCTCTTTGTCCACTGGGCCTCTTACCACCCCTCACCTTGAAACATGACACGGGCACAACAGGAGGGGTTTCTAAACCAAAGAGGCAAATAAACCATAGCCCACTTCCGTGCAAGTGCATGCACATTATAGAAAGAGAGAGCGAGTGAGTGAGACAGAGAGCAAGAGAGAGACTGAGAGAGAGCGCCTTCAAAAGAAGCAAAAAGCAAAAATTATTGTCTGTTCTTTGTTGCTGAAAGTGGACCAACCCAAAAGATTTAAGAGCTCAGTGTACTGTAACAGATCAAGAGAAAATCTTGGTGGTTTAACAGCATACCATATTGTTTCATTAGGATAAGTTGTTGAAACCCTTTACTTAGTGATAGATGTAAGATATTTACAAATGATCAGATCTAGAAGATTTCACTTTTTACATTCTCACTATCAAACGAATTATTGAAATGCTGCAATAGATTTGAATTGTTCCAAATAGAGGTTTTACTGCATTCCTTGCAGAGGCCATATAGTTACATATTAGAAAGGCTTTAGGGCATTCCATTACTATGGATTATTTATATGACAAATTACTTTATTATTTTTTAATCTTCAAGGAACCATATATTAAAGGCATTAACGAGCATCAGTAAACTATCCAGATATCTCAATATGGTTTATATGGAAGTCTGGCCTCAAGTTCTCAAGTCCTGCTCTCAGTGTTGTGCTTGTGGCATAACAGACATTGTCTGGATCAGGATGAGCAGTAACCACTCCAGGACACTTAAGTTGCCAGACACCAATTACTGTCAACACTCAGACATAGAGATACAGACACAAACACACACACGCACACACACATACACAGCTCCACAATCTCCAAGGAGCCTTGAGGGGTAACACATATTGAAGCACTAGGGGGTGAATCCACTCCCCCCCCCTCCTCTTCCTACATGCACTTGACTTCACATACAGTATAAGCTGTCCAGGTAGGTAGTCTCTTATTTGCCTTTAAATCCAGGTCAAATTTATGGCTTGGTGCTGATTGTTCTTTGGCGCAGCGCCAAAGGCAGTCTCTATGAACAACCTCCACTAGCTCCTGAGAGAATAAGCCAGACAAGCCCCAGACCTGTTTGATTCAGTACCAACTTCACCTCCTGAGATATATCGCTCCAAGCAACAAATCCAATCAAAACCTTACACAGAAATAACAGGTGAAAAAGAGACAAAGAAAAAAGAGAGAGACATTAACGAGGATAAAGCAGGGCGATTACATCCTTTGTGTCAGAGAATGAAGCACTAAGCGTGGCAGCAAAGCTTCTACCTTAAAGCTTCTGAAAGCTAAACTGATCATCCAAAACCCTGATAAATAAGGTTCACTTGCCAGCATGCGAGACAGAGAGTGAGCAAGAGCGCCTGTCTCCTTTGTGTCTATCAGGAGTCTCAGACTGCCAGACGTAAGCCCGTCTGTGCTGGTGCTGCACACACTCTCCTGCCGGCATCTACACATCCGTTCTAAAAGCAGCAGAGGACAGTCTCTTTCTTTTAACTGGTTTCTGTACACAAAGTAATATTATCTGATTAAAATCTCTTCACAAACTGCTGTTGTTGGAGAGACCAGTACAATTTAGGCAGAAAAAGAAAAAACAAAACAAAACAAAAAAAAAAACAATTATAATCCCCAAACAAAGAGCCATCCACTGGGCAAAGGCACAATGTCCTCACCTTCAAGAGATTCCGACCTGGAGGAGGCCACTAATCCAAGAATGACCCCCAAGATAAGAGTCCACATCCTGGGCACAGCAACTGGTGATGAGCTGGGTGAGCAGAAGTGAAGGTATCTAACAGTTCTCCTGTGGTCCTGTCTTCTTTCAGCCAGGAGTGACGGTTGGTGTGTGTATATGTGTGTATGTGTGTGTGGCTGCATGCGAGTGTGTGTGTGTGAATGAGAGTAAATGAGTGAGAGAACAGAAAAGAGAGAGAGAGAGAGAGACAGAAAAAACCTGGTACTGTGGAGGAGAGTTGCTGTGTCTGGTAGCTGCTGCAACTGACTCAGATTTTTCCCCAACTTTTATATTCTCTGCCTGAGAGACACAGAGACTAGCGGCACACCACGTTGAAGGGGAAGAGTGGTTCATGTGAGAACACACCCTTCTGCCTCTCCCACACTTGCCCCACCCCCCTTCTGCCCCACCTCACACACTCTCCCTCTTTTGCGTTTACTCTCTTCCTGTTTCTACAGTTTGTAATGAATAAGAAGAACATAATCTCTCGGTCTGTACGGCTGCTTGTCCTCTCCCTGCTTCTCTACCTCCCCACCGCCCTGTCTCCTATCAGCCCCACTTCTTCTTTTCCTGTTCCTGACAGCAATAGTTTCAAAGAGCCCATCTGGTCTTTTGTTTAGTCCTCACTCTGTTGTCAGGTCATCAGATTTTCTTGCCTTCTTTTTTTATTGTGCTCCCTCACGCTCTCTGGCATTCTCTGTCTATAGGTCTATTTTCTCCTGTGTGACAAATTGAAAGAAGTCACATCCATTTCACAGACACACCTCATCATCAGCTTCAACTTCTTTTTGCACCTCGGTGTCTGACATCTGTTTTTATCTGCCTTGAACATTGCAAACATACAGATCCATCAACAGACATGTGTTTAAGAGACAACCAACAGTAAAAAAAACGTTATTAAAAATGTGTGTGCTGTACAAAAAGTGGCCATGAAAATCTGTTACTTTTCTTGTTACAGTGCCCCATTAATGCATAACAATGACTCATGCCAGCCACATATCTCAACAACCAGAAGTTTCACTACCATCATGAGAAACCTGTCTCAATTCTGTCTTTGGGTTTAGCATTTCACTTCATCAGCTGTTGGATGGAGCCATCTCAGGTTACCGGAATCTCCCCAGTGACAACATATCTTGGGATTTTTTGCATGTGATTGTGCAATATCTCAAGCAAAGAGTGCGATGAGAAAGCGTGAGTTCTTGTCTGTGTTTCTACCAAACAACCATAAAGTATGTCTGATGGCTCAGCATGGCCAGTGACTCTGTAGTCATGGGAACAGCACTCAAATAATAAGTGAACCAGGCCCTTCAGTTGAACACAGTTATTACTGCATCATACCTAAGCTTTTGACACTCATTTTCAACTCATTTATATGACAATTTGGCATATGCAGGACAATTTTCAGTAGCTGGTTATGAGAGGTTTCTGGACAGGTACTATTTGTTCAACGTGTTTAGATTGTGCAAGATCTACACAGTACACAGTATTGTCAAACTAAACAGTTTTGTGTTTGGGAGGAATGTTGATTGTCTCTGTTTTGCTATGAAGACCATGCAATTAATGTTGTGGAGAAGTCTTGATTCCATGACTAGAAGTCAAATGACTATTTTATATATGCTTTTCAATGTAAACTTCTGACAAGCTTTGGCAGCCTAACACAGGAAGTATAAGTTACCAAGGTTAAGTGTCACCAACCATTCTAGAGCAATATTTTGGCACACCAGTATGTTGTCTTGAGTAAAATGTGAAAGAAATACCATGCTAACATGCTAGCAGGTCTAATGCTCATTATGTTTACCATCATTGTACAAAACACACAGTCAACTGCAGGTACATGTGAGTCATTATGCAAGTGATAGCACTAACCAAAAAGTTAAGAGAGTACTAAAATAATTCCAATAATGTCAACAGTTGGTTGACAGCCTAGTGGCTGAGTAGGGGCATCCCCATGTGAAATTGTCCCCTAGTTAAAGTAAAAATAAAGTGAAAAAGGAAATTGAAGAGAGAAAATAAAGATATGATCACTACAGGTGCTATGGAACATGATCTGTTTTCTATCACCCTGTGCTTTGTACCAATATTGGCAACAGAATATCATGGAAATCTGTGTAATAGCTTTTGAAGTACCTCAGTAATTGGTGAACCACCTGACTGAACAACAAACTAGACACTGGCATCCCTAGGGCCAAGTGTCTAACATATCCAAAAACACAGAATACACCAAGGGTTTCAAAGTCTGAAGTATAATCCTCAAGTAACATCTAAAGATCTGTGCATTAGTATGTAGGAGAAGGAACAAGTGGACTTCTTTTTGAACAGTGGGTCTCTTGCTGTGTCACTGATTAGTAGGTCAAGTCACAAATAGTGGTTTTAGGTAAACAAAATATTAATATTGTAGCGAGCAGAGAAATCGCAAAGCAAAGAAGAGGAGTCACGTTTCAGATGCTGTTACAACCCCTGCCTAACACCAGGGGGACCTCTTTATTGGAACACACAAACACTATGCATCCAAAGGGGGGGTCATCAACCCTGCAGAAAACCTCACTCATGGTGCGCATCTCCCCTCCCAAAACAACAACACAATGTTCCAGAGGCATGATGGG